>PVYJ01003013.1:481-20478 GCA_002995095.1 Rhizopogon sp. AM-2018a | reverse complement strand
CTAGCGACGTTCCCAAGGTTCTTCAACCAGGTTGTGACACTGGCAGGTATTGTGAAACCGCGCTCGTCGAACTGTGGGATGGTTTCAACTACGGGGAGGCTGTCGGGGCCAATGCCATCGATTGCCGCCCATTCGCGCTTGGTGCTGTTGCTGCTTCCATCAAAGGCAGATAGCAACGACGCAACAAAGCCTCCCGCACTGGCGACACCAGCCGCCTTCCCTAGGACACTTTCCAAGCCAGAGACTTCGGAGCTGGAGACTTTGGGAGCGGTGCGCGCGTCGAACTGCGATGTTGCTCCGTTCAAGAGTGCAGCGAGATCAACGTCGTTGGCAGCTTGTCGCTTTAAGATGCTGCTGTCACTACTGCCATCCACGGCGCCCACAATCGCAGCGCCACCTGCTCCTATACTAGCGATGTTCCCAAGGTTCTTCAACCAGGTTGTAACACTGGCGGGTATTGTGAAACCGCGCTCGTCAATAGCTGTGTTCGATTCGCGCTTGGAACTGGGGCTGCTAGAACTGCCGTCAACGGCCTCCCAGACCCCCGCGATACCACCGCCGATGGTGGCCACATTTGCGGCGTTTTCAAGTGCGCTCGTGGTGCTGGGGGATATCTCTGGGAGCTTGAATCTGCGGTCTTCGCCAGAGGAGCGGCGTTGTGTGCTAATGACTAAAGATTCAAGTTCTTGAAGAAGGCCTTCGTAATCATCCGAGGATGAAGCTCTCTTGAGGATGCCTAACAACGGGCTAGCGTCTTGTAGCAAAGATTCAAGAATGGTAGTGATATCGGAGGTGGCACGTTTGGACGTCAGGGTCGAATTAGCCGCTGTTCCATTGACAGCATCACCCAATAACTGCTCGACTACAGGAACGGTTTCGCTATCAAGAAATCAGTATTACATCCCATTCAGATGGAGGTGGACACACTTGACAAGCTTGGTGATGGCCGACCCTACATTAACAGAGACAGTACCGTCTTGTACTAGTGCATTGACGATATTATCGACATCTGTTGTTGCGGTATCACGTTTGGAGTTGGGTCGGTTGGGCCTGCAAGTGTACTCAGCGGGTCAGCTACATGACTGCTCGAGAGAGACATACGTGTATGCAGCAGGAGCAGCGAGGCCAGGAGTGGTCGAAACGACGACAGCAAGAGCAACAAGGGCAGCGAAGCGCATGATGGACAATGAACGATGTCGTGAAACGTTAAAATCAAAAGTGACGTGAAAAGACGGGAAGACGAAATGTCAAAAAGTCGAATGAGAGTGTAAAAAGTAGGCTATCGGATAATGTTGTTAGTGGATGACATTCTGGAAGTAGAAGACAACGTACTGCCTGCACCTGGGTAAGCCTTGAAAGCGAAGAGAAGGTAAGAGAGGACTGGAGAGTTAGAAGCTGAGATGCATGCTTTTTGTAAGGATAGGACCATGGCGATGCGTTAGATTGTGCGTCCTTCCGTTGATTGTACGCGTTTCAGCAGATAGTACCGCCTTGCAACTCACCTATGCTGCGGTGAAACGCCTCTCAGGGGCGCCAACGAGCGATGAAAATAGTCTGTAGACCGGACGCCGCTGAAAAGGTTGATAAAATACGTCGGAATAAGGATTACATACAGAATTTCGAGGATACCGACAGACCCGATCCAAAAGTGTATGGTCGTTCTGCACATTTGACACAGTTCGATGCCATCCTTCTGCATATAATTTCAGTAGGATGTTTATCAAACGATCGCGTCCGACTTCGTATCATTGTATCAAGGATGAACCATTCAGAAACGAAACATACATCATGTTTCATGTGCATGTACAAATGCTTGAACGGCTGTGCTTGGTAAGAGGATCCATCAATCTCTGATGGTACCTCTAAATCATGCGTTTGCGTTTGTGATTCGCAAAGTGAAGTGCCAGTGAGAAACTTGCGTGAAGCACCCTGTTTCAGTGTAACCGACCACGGATATCTCCTACCTTCAGAAACGACAGGTACTGAGAGTTTCACATGCGTTGCCCTGACGCATCTTAGTAGTAAACCGTGACGACAGTCAAATGACACGTGATCTGAAGCATCCCGGGCCGCCAGTGTTGGTTCTGACGGTGCGCCAAACAATAATGCCAGAACCAGGAAGGCAGTGGCGACTTGGAAGTTCGTCACGGTGTAAGTGGTAGCCTACAGGCGCGTGAGGCAAGTGAAGCCGGGAATGATCTATGATATACATAAATAGATGGGAAACCTACTTATTATTGTTCAGTGCCACCGCAGGCTCTTAGAATGTACGTACCTGCAACACAGCCTCAACAGTTCTCCAAGACGAATTCCTACATTACACTGTGCCACGTGTGCGATAGCCCCCTCTGTTAGCCATCATCCACCTCCTGGGTATCTGATGCTGCTCGACGCGCCGTCGGACTCCTATGTTGGAATCGGAACTTAGCATCGGATAAGATGCGAGCGCAAATCCGAGCTTCCGCTCAGTAATGGTTTGTAAGACGGTCCATGGCCCGGGATTATTAGTTATCATGCACAAGGTACTTAACGGACCGGTTATTTTCTATTCAAGTTAGCGAAGCATAGCATCACCACATCTTACTTATCGCGAATCGGGACCGGAAAGCGCTCCGCGCCGCGACTTTTTGTATTGCAATTATAGTTCACCCAGTTACTGCTTAATATCATCCCGCATCTAAGAATGAATGAAAATTTTGACCACCCAAAATCTCAATCTAATTGTGCATTTTTGTACAACATTCAGCCTGAGTAGTGCGAGTTAAACTGCTAATTGACCCAGTAGAAACGTGTCCACGCTGGCATGCTATTTCACTAATAGAAAGTTTCAGCAACCAATGCTGAAATTAATCGATTTAACTACGCACAGTTGAAGATATCGTTAGGGCCAAAAATGACATTCAAGTTGTCATTCGGAGAGCGCTTGGCAGAGGCAGAGGTGCCGCCTGAGTTGCTGTTGCTATCGCTATCTAAGGCGTCCACAATTGCAACACCACCTGCTTCGATACTAGCGACATTACCAAGGTTCTGGTTGTGACACTGGCAGGTATTGTGAAAGCGCGCTCGTCGAACTGTGTGGAGCTATCGGGAGCTTGAATAAACTCCCGTTTGAAGATGGTACTGTTGCTACTGCCTCAAACACAGCGGGCGGTATATCCGATCTGACCCCACGTATATGGGATGGTAGGGACTAGAAGTGTATTCAGTGAGTCCACTAAATCACTACTCGAGAGAGTCATACATATATAGAACAGGAGCAACGAGAGCAGGGGTGGGCGACACGACAACAGCAAGAGCAACGAGGGCAGCGAATGACGGACAACGAGCGGTGTCGTAAGACGTTAAAACAAAAGGTGGCGCAGAAAGACGGGAAAACGAAATATCAAGAGTCGAATGAAAGTGTACGAAGGGTGAAAATAAGCTACAGAAAAATGTTGTTAGTAGATGGCATTCGGGACTCGGAGGTAGAGAACGACGCACTACCTGCACCTGGTTGAGCCGTGAAAGCGAAGAGAAGCGGCCTGCAGAGTTAGACGCTGAAATGTACGTCTATTAAATGGATAGGACCGTGAGTGATGCGTCGGGTTGTGCACCTTTCCATTGGTCCTCGCATAGTCGAATTTCTCGTCCTCGCACATATACACCTGTGCTGTGGTCGTTCTGCACATCCAAAATGAGTAGTTCGATGTCACTTAGTACTGCATACGATTTCAGGAGGATGTTTGTAGGCGACGTCAAATGATCAAATCCAAGATCAGTGAGATAACGATCGAGTCGTTCCTTGGGGCGCCGCGCGTCGAGGATGAACCATTCAGAAACAGATCATGTTTCATGTGCATGTGCAAATGCTTGAAAGGCTGTGCTTGGTAGGAGGTTCCATCAATATCCATGATAGGCTACCTCTGAATCAAGTATTTTAGTCCTCGTTTACGATTCGCGTAGTGAAGTGTCGGTAAGAGACCTGTGAGAGCATTATATGTCAGGGTTGCAAACGACCAGGAATATCTCTCTTCTACCTTCAGTTTAGGCTTTTCTGAGTCGGAGTATCTTTGACGATAGCACGTGGTCCGAGTAGCCGCCATGGTGTTGGTTCCATGAGGATGCGCCAAAGCGCCGGGAAATGGGTGCTGAGAATGCACAGAGCGGCAAATGTGAATTACGATCGTGCCTGCTCGGTACGCGACCTAGGGGGAAAGAGCAGTCAGTCTATCCATGCCTCCGCGTTCAGTTCATGTGGTGACCCTGGTGCGGGAGGGTTGATTGATACTCCACTCTGTCAGGGCTAGGAAGGTCAGCAACCTACAACAGAAGAGAAAAATTCCGTTTGGCGTCTGTCTTACCATCATCAACAACATTTCGCTGGCAAGAAGCGTTGAACGACGATCCTAGTGCAGGCCTATATCGGGGTATCAGCAGTTCTTCAAGCTTACGTCTATTCAAGATTACTCTCTTTCTTATTCTCGAACCCTGATACTATGCAGGGTCTCTCTCAGACCCAGTCGACACCACGAACAAGTCTTTCATACATCAATGTACCCATTCATTTTGTCTCTGGTCAATTTCAGGGGAGATGCATACGTACTGAGCTCGTCGAGATACAAAAGGCAGACTTAGGGCGAAAGTGAACAGGTCCTTTCTTACCTCTTTTCCACCTAGCTGATCTTATGCAGGTATGCTCGCGTGGACCGACGCCCTCTGGATCCACCACCGGTGGTTCAACTTAAGCTATTTTACGTCTACAATGAAGGCACTGACCAAGAATACGAACAAGAAATTCAGAATTATGAGTGAGTGGATACGACTCAGGTTTCTCGGTTCGCCTCTAGTGTATTTCCTCGTAGCGACGTACAAAACCTCGGATTACTCTGCAATGTCGACTTGTTCCCTGCTCAGCTTGATAGCACATCGGAGCCAGGCTCCATTTCCCATCTCCCCCACCAACTTCCACCAGCAGTGCCAGTGGCACCCGTTAACCCATCGCCCTCTGTGTGCCACCCGCAACCTTCAACTTTGCCAAGGATTTCTACCGATCAATTGCGTCCCCTAAGCGGTCCAAGTAAGCTCTCAGCGTCAGTTGCTCAACTCCCCCAGCTCCCTACCACCTCTCATGCCGACCCGTCCCCGGATTCCGAAGTCCTGAAATGCACCAGGGCACTTTCAGGTGCCACTTTCGTTCAGCCAGCCTATATTGACTATCAGAGCAAGAGGGCGCTTGTATTTCCGTTTGCTGTATGTCTCGTAATTCTTGTCTCAAAAGCTTGCTCTAACAATGTCGTTTGCGCATATAGGACCTTGCGGTGAAGATTGAGGGCGACTTCTACCTCCGCTATCGCGTTTTCGATCTCTTTTCGCGCACTGCAGGTCTAGTAGATGTTCCGGTGCTGGCTGAGTGCGGTGGCGGTCCATTCCACATTTATTCAACGAAAGAATTTCCTGGTCTGCAGCCTTCCACGGAGTTGTCAAAGGTAACTTGGAACCCGTTAGACGCAAAAGTTGATTGACAGTCTGCTAGCAACTCTCCAGATTTGGCGTACGACTCAATACCCGCGAAACGGAGCGCAAACGCAAGAGAAAGGGTCGCGAACGGAGCGTTAGTCCGTCTCGCATGATCAGAGACAAAGGCAGAAGGAATGTAAGGAAGAGCAGGAGCGAGAGCGACTGAGTTTGCTACGACACAAGGAATATGGACAGTGTTATGGTTTTCTGGTTGCACTTTTGTTACACTAGCATATATGTATCATCCACCAAGAATATGCATATTAACTTGGCTGGCTCATTTGGAGTCCAACGCCCGACCCATCCCCTACCCAAGTTCACGGAAGATACGAGCCACTGAGAGCGCAGGTAAGTCCGAGTAGATGATCAGATAGGAAAATAGCTCCCTTTTCGCATCAGCATCATCAGCTGACATGCCATCGAACTCTCCCCATCCGAAGGGCAGAAGTTCATCGTCGACTGTGGTAACCCTGCCCCAACCTCGGCCTCGGGATCGCCCACGACCCCTTTTTATAGTAGTAGTCCCAACAGGCTCTGACTTCGATTTCTGCAGGGCCTTCTTTTGTGCTAGCGGTTGTTGAACTGCGCTGGGGCCCTCATTGACATCGACTGCAGATGTTGATAGTAACTCGTCTTTTAAAGGTCGCCCCCCTGTTTCTGGAGTCTGTGAATTGTGACGAGGAGCACAATGTGTTTCCGAAATGAAGTTCATCCTCACTTTCTGCTTCTCTCCTGCAGGCTCGTCGATCCGAGCGGTGACTGAATCTACGAGTGCTGGACCTGGGGTAGAGTCTCCTGAACTATTGGGCGGAATACCCCACTTTGTACCTGCGGACCTCAGCTTGTATGGTGGCTGACCAGTGTTAAATATCATGTCATTATGAGACAGGTTTAAAGTGAAATGGATTTTGCTTGCCCTCCCAGTATCCTTTGCAGTACTATTTTCGCTCTTTGGCATAGCTGATCAGAGAAGTGGTTTGTTGCTGACGTCACATGCCCCTACTAGTAACTTGAGTTATTCGACGAAATTTACCCGCCAAGGGTAAATCCCGTAAATGGGATTGGGCGCAAAGTGATTTCTTCGGCATATGCTCAAAGGGTATTATACTGTACGTGCTATGGTATCAATATGCAACATGGGTAGTTGTCTGGGATTAGTTCGTGCGTGTGTGTAGAAGTGATTAAGGTGGGGAGTGAACGAAAAGAATTGGTAACTCGGCGGAAAGACATAAGGAGAGAGAACACATTAGCACTCCGAGTCGATGAGACCCTCCGCATCAAATGGCACTCTGGCACTCTGGGCACAGATACATGGGAAAACCCTCGTCCTCCAGGTGAATAACTGTGTCGACTTCCACCTGACTCATCCAGTCGACGGGTAAAGTAGAATCTTCGATCAAGGTCTTGTAGATTAAACGGCGAGCCGCCACTACCTGTTTCACGTTTCCGACCACGCCGCCTGCTTGTACACCTTTCACGATCTGTTGCTGAGCCGTCCGGAGTAGCTCTTCCGGAAACTCCTGGAGGGGATCCGACATTGAGTATCCAGATCCCTTTCCCCGTCGAGTCAAGGTTTCCACAGATAACTTTTTGTCGGTGTCCGGCCAACACTCGAGGAGCCGACGGGCCCTGGCGGCCGTGTTTGATTCGTGTTGTTTATACATCAGCAGGCACTCTCGATGAAAGGCTAAGCAGCACGTTGGACGTGGGCAGAAATGCATAACTCCGTCTCGATCGGGGTTGTAAGACACACCACAGATACAGGCACTTTTGGAGACGTTGGGCTGTGAATGGATTGCCATTACTTTCACTTTGAAAGAGTGTACTGGTCACTTACGAGGATTCTACGAGCGCGGTACTCTAAGTCATATCTGCGGAAAAAATGGTCATCGTCGAACGGCTCTTGATCGAGGCTGCGTTCGTCGTAGCTTTTTACGGTAGCGTGATCTGGATGGAGTTCAACTTGATGATGCAAACACGAAAGATGGACTTTACCACAGAAACTGGTTGTAGAGACATAGTCGTGGTAGTCTGAATAGATCCGCTCGTATTGGCCGCAGTTGCTGACATCGCTTTGAGGTCTCAGAATACATTGTTCGGGGACACATGGATTGTCCGTGGTCACTTACAAAGATTTGATTACGGTGGCGACTTCATGAGGCGACCAGAACCACTGCACGAGAGCCCATACCTGCGTCAATGAGCGGAGATAATTATGGGGTTGGGTGAGACACACGTTTTCGGGATTTCTTGCCCTGATTTCCTTAATCCTACCAATCCAATATGCAGTTGGGTGGTACTTCTGGTCCGGCAGCAGTCCGTCTGGTAGAATAAACGCGCTTTTGAACAGTCAGTGAGCTATGTCTCCAAAGTAGGTTCGAAAGAAAAACGAACGTCTCGTTGAGATTGAACTTATGCTGGTTGCCCTCATTATCATCGACTGAAATTTAAACAGTCACCAAGTCAAGTTCCGGAAATGGTGAAGATGGCTCGTACCTACAAAGGAGCCAAATTGTGCGAGTGATTTCCATTCACTGTCAGCGGGTATGCCTATCATGATGGGCTTTCGTTTAGAAACTTTCTTATGCGTGAGTCGCGACTTTTTCTTATGTCGCGGCATGTTACAACTGTGAGAGCTCAAGCTCAAGCTTCAAGTTCTTTCAAGTTCGTACGTTGATTCGTGATGTTGTGTTTTGTTATAAAACGCGCCTGTGGCTGAAGAACAAATATTTACAGCTGGTTATTACCTAATCATCCCAAAATGGTGGCCCGTTGTAACCGAGGGCCCGTAACCCTTAAGAGTATGCACTCTTGCGCATCGATTTCTTTTCTGCCCCTCTAGATCTCCCTGATATCCTTCACAGCATGTTATTCTACTTCGCATCTTGCATCATTAGGTATGTCTACAGGTAGATCTGCTAAGGCTGCATATTTACACGGTGTTCAGTTCAGGTGTCGTTTTTCTGTATCCTGGCTATGCGTCCTACAAGACTCTTTCGCAGAGACCTGCTTCTGAAGAGGAATTAGAGCGATGGCTGATGTACTGGTCTGTCCTTGGCTGTATCGTCGGCGTTGAGTACGTCGCAGAATGGCTCGTTTCATGGTCAGTCGTTTGATGGGATATTAGTATTTCTCACTAACAACTCTAATAGGGTTCCGTTCTACTACCTCATGAAAACCATATTCCTTCTCTATTTAGCACTCCCGCAAACCCGTGGCTCATCCTACCTCTACATCTACCATCTCCAACCATTCTTCCACAATCACGAATCCCAAATTGATGCAGCACTCGCATCTTTTAAAAACCGCATTTATACCCTCATCCAAGACAAGGTTCGCACCTTATGGGTTGCACTTGCTACGGCAATGGGTCAACAACAACCAACCAATTTTGCCCCTGCTGGTGGGGTGACAGCCACGCCCCCAACTTTGGCGGACCCAGCATCGGGGCCTGCTCAGGTAGCTTGGGGACTCTGGCGCTCATATGGTCCTGGTATCGTTGCTTCTGGTACAGCCCTGTTGCGTCAAGGTGCTGCGGCAGCAGGGTCTTCTGCAGACCAAGCCTGGAACTCTCCCGCGAACACCTACGCAAGGCGTCCTGATACAGGTCGTCAGAGCTCCTTGAAAGATCGCAGACTTGAGCTTGAAGCTGAGCTTGCATTCATAAATTCAGCAAACCAGCCTGGCGTCCCGATTCCCTCCGCTTCAGGCTCCTTCCAGCAATCCTCCCGTGCGTCCTCAGACTCTGAGCTGCGAGAGAGGGGGTCTAGCTTTGCTGGACGATTTGAGGAGGTGGACGTCCCGAGCGATGCGGAGGGGTATGACGTCGACGGGGGCTCTGCTCGGGAAGATCGTGACAAGACTGCGAAGCCGGCTAACTGGTTTGGCTGGGGGAGTGGGGCATCGAGCAAGGGCGGAAAGTCCGATTAGTTGGGATCGTGCTCGAGGTCTGTATCATGGTGTACAATCTTATTTATCATACATACTGTGTAATTCCTGGTCACGGTGTATCTTTTGAAAGTTCAAATTCACCCACATGCGCAATCGTAATATTTATTTTTCCAAACGCCAATGGTCGGTTTTTGGCCAATGTGATTTGGTGGAGTCCGGCAGAAGCCGCAGCACTCGGTTATTTATTGACAGCAACGTTTCTGTTGACCAAGGACGGATTTGGCACTAAATATGCCATCACTCAAACCAGATCGAGTAACTTCTCCCCGTTGTAAGCGGCAGAAGCATGATAATGGAAGAAGCCGAGGAGAATGAGTTTGTGGAATGACCGTTAGGATCGGCTAAAGACAGCAGCCCCATTGTTACATATGATATTGGCTAGAGGTCACTTGAATGCTTGACCCTGGCAGAATGAGTTGTGCACGTTCTGCTTCTTATCGACAACGTGTGGTAAACGATGCGAGATCAAGTGAAAGCCTCACCACATACCGGCCTCGCTCACCAAAAGGACATAGAGCTCCTATGACATTATATCAATGATGAACTTGATGTGGAAGCCTCAGTTGATCGGAAGATGTTGAGAAGGCTACAAATGCGTTCGCCAAAAAAAACGTGTATCCTTATCGATTCGGACGATTCGGGTCAGATTTGCGTGGAACCGTGAAAGTCAGCTCTGACCCGCTGAACTGGATCCAGAAAAGCACTGGCGAACGTTGAGGTGAGCACCATACTGCTAATGTTGTCGCTCAGCCTCAAAAGTTGCAATCGAGATTGCCGCGATCTCATGATCCGGCATTGTGGAACCGAAATTAAAAGTAAGCAGCGGAAGCAGAGTTACGTAAATCACTCAATTGAAAGGCCATAGTGAGTTACTACTAGTAATACATAGGAACGATGCAGGGTAAATTTGCTTACACCTTTCTCATCCTTGTATTTTTCCCTTCTCCCTACGCATATTAGTTGCTACCTGGACACTCGGGTCCAAAAAATGCCTCAAGCATCTCGTGGAAATGCTCGTCATGACTCAAGGGAGACCCAAAAAGCCATGGACAAGGAGCAGAAAAGGAGTCGCGGCGCCATGTCCTGCGCAGAGTGTAGAAGGTCGCTTCATACGTAGATATTTTTCCAATGTTTCTCTAACTCCTTGCCGCTAGGCTCAAGTTAAAATGTGACAAGACAGTGCCCTGCTCTTCATGTAAACGCAGAGGTTGCTCGGCTATCTGTCCTAATGGTATGTGCACGTAAATCTACCGCCAAATGTCAATGGTTAAGGCTATGCACTCCAGGCTCTCTTACAACTGGTCAGGGAACTCGGTAAGTTTCATGACAGCCTTTTACGTGACTGAAGACCCACATGCCACCTCGATCAGGTTTGTGCTGGCAGATACAGAGAAACTGCATCAGAAGATCGCACAAATGAGTGACAGAATACGGCAACTCGAAGATGCCCTTGCTATTTTGCAATCTAGTGCCACGCCCAGCGAACAACATCCTCTTTTGCACCGAGACCTCCTGGACATTAAATCAATCATAGATTTGCATGCAGCTGTGGATGAGGAAACGGCGGGTAGATCAAACTATGAGGTTGAAGCCGACTCGCAATACATTGAAGCTTTTGGAACACTCGCCATACGGGACGATGGAGCTGCGACTTTTTATGGCCCATCAGCTGGATCTGAGGTCGGCATTGTTATAGTCACTTTCCTTTGACTTCAAAAGGCTGATATTATTGTTCAATGCATTTAGAGCTTGCTCATTGTAAGTTATGGCGGTCGTCTCGATGATTTTGATGGACTAATTACGTGCCCCAGGGAGAGTCTGCTCTGCCACCTACACTTAATTCTGGCTCAGGTGACAGATCGCACTACAATGAACATTTACCTTCCACTGTCAAGCATCTATCAAATTCTTTCCCTCTGGCTCCAGTGTTTAGTGATGAGGTTGATCTTAATTACCTCATCCAAAATCATTTACCTCCTTGGCATCGCGCTCGCCACCTCAGCGAGCTATATCTCCAATCAGCGCCATGGTTCTTTGGAGCGGTAACGAAGCGGCAGCTGATGGAGGAGAGCCTTCCTTTGTGGTACGCAGAGGCAGTAGATCTCATCTATCCGGGTTCTGTGGCGCCACCAGTTTCCTTGGAAAATGAAAAAAGCGAGGCTCCGAGCAAAGGTCCCCATGAACTCGCCTTAATGTTCGTAATCTTCTGCTTTGGGGCACTCACAGATCACAGATTGCCTCCTGCGCCTGACAACGAGGAAGCCGACATGTATTGCAAGCTTACACGCGCTGCCCTGAACTTGGAACCCGTACTTGACCGTCCACCATCGGTGGCGACGATTCAGGCGCTGGCTTTACTCGCAATCTACCAAGGTCTTTGCAGCGGGGACAACAGTATCGAGAGCACCTGGGGAATTTTTGGACTTGCAACCAAACTGGCTCAGAGTGTAAGTCACTAGTGTCGATCGCATGTTTCTACTTTGATGTTGTGCTTACCTTCGCGTAGATTGGACTGCGTCAGTAACTTTCATTGAGATTACCACTCAAATCAGCTCATCGCTCACTACCAGACCGTGATTGTGCCCGCTGGCAGCTACCGACGCAAGAGGTACAAAAGCGCCGCGCTCTATTCTGGGAGCTTTTCATCACAGACGGATTCCAGGTAAATCTGGCTTGTCCTTCTCATCGTGTCAGATATCATTACCTTTCGCGTAGTCCTTAGCCACAGGTCGTCTTGCAACATTTTATCTACCTTTCATAGACTGCGAGCTCCCCAATGACCCCGATTCAACGGTTGATGAAGACGGTCATATTTTGCCAAGTTGTAGGTGTCATTTTTTCTCCTTCATACATGGGCCTTAATGATCTCCATCTCAGTCCCGGCGTGGAAAGCTCGCTTTGGATTCCAATGCACATCTGCAGTCATCCAAAACGCACAGACAGCAAAAGTGCCGAAGTATTCTACCATTATCGAACTTGATCGCAAGATTCGCGACATGGAGCTTCCAAAATATGCTGAGCGGTCCCCTAAAGAAGGCGCCGACCTTGCGGATGCAATGAAGCATTATATGCCTCAAAACTACCGAAACCTTAGTAAGCATCATTCACCACAGTTCACCATAGAAGTAACTCTTGAACTCGCTCTAGCCTTGCTATATGTTCATCGATGTTTCTTTGCGGAGGCTGTATCGAGCAGCCCGACGAACCCCATGAACAGCCCCTATGCTCCGTCGTTCCTTGCAGGGTACCGCAGCGCCTGTGACCTGATGGGCGGACTACGTACGCAGTTTGACTTGTTCCCAGCACAGATTGCCCGTTTCTGGGTTCTATGGACCCATGCGTTTTCCGCATCCGTGAGCACAACTACACTAACATACAAATCATATATACCATGCTGATTAATCTACATACCCAGGTGATGCTGTCCTCTGTCGTCACGCATGCATCTGGAAATGGTGCTCGGTCCAGGATCACCACTGCAGCCTTGACTGAGCTGCGACGTGCCATCGATCTTTTCAGGGAAGGATCCGCTTTCGGCGGTCGAGCTGGAAAATTTCTTGTATGCACTCGGAATGGCATACTAAACATCAATCAATGCTGACTGCGATGCCTTTGCAGCCTATCCTCGAGAGGCTGTTGCAGAAAGCTGAGCAAGCGTACAGTACCGCCACTCCTACCGTGACTCGGCGAGACATTTTCTCGAGCACTGGTCCGAAGGAGCCTAAGGATGAACTCTCGATTTTCAGTGGACAAGTCAACAAGGTTGCAACGAAGGCCCCACCACCTTCCTCACGATCCAGCCACTCACCTCCAAGTGTACCAAGTCCGACTCGACCTCCCCCTGTACATGCAGAATTTAGTTCCCCCCAGGCATACAACAACATGCACCCAGCGTTGCGCGAACAGTGGAGCAGTTTCGAGGGCGATCTCACTGCCCAGCTTCATGATGCACAACGAGACTCGTACTACACCGACACCGACGTTTTCCAGGTGCCTCCGCAAACTGAGGGATTCCGCAACCTGGTCGCTGTGCCGCAGGCACAGCCAGTCCAGCACCAGCTGCATCCAGTCACACAACCAGCACAAGGATATAATAATCATTACTCCGCCCCACCCCACGGCCAGCCACTTTCTCAGCCAGTCGAAGCACAGGTCCCTCACCAAAGGGAGAGTCAGCGCCGGGAATCTGTGTACGCGTCTGACATTCAAGAACAACACTATCAGCACGAGCCTCAGTACGCGCAGCCGCTGCCCCAATCTCACCATCGCCAGCCTGACCATACCACCTACTACCATCCTCAGCAGCAGCAGCAACAACAACAGCAACAGCAACAACAACAACAGCAGCAGCAGCAGCAGCAGCAACAGCAACAACAGCAGCAGCAGCAGCAACGGCAACAACAGCACCATCATCCTGATCCGCAGGCTTTCCAGCACCAGCAATATTATGGCTACGAACAGCAGCCTAGCTTTGAATCCTATGATCCACATCAGTCATCAGACCCACACACCTCCGGCGACTACAACGCCGAACCTTCCCAGTCATATTGGGAATCCGCACAGCAATCGTACCAGGCGCAGGAAACTGCGTATTATCCGTCATCATACTATGATAACTCCCAGATGTCCCAACAATACCAACCCACCGCATCTACTGTGGAATACTCGTCGCACCACTTGCAAGAGACGTGGCAGTCATTCAATGTTTACGTCGGCTCGCCGCGTCGGCCGACGTAGTCCCTGCATTCTATTTCACTTTCTCTCTTGGTCTGTGTTTGCCTGTTGTCACTGCAATACTTTCGTCGTTATTTAGCATTGGTTTTCTGTCGTCACTCTGTCCATTTTCACGTTACCCACCCCCAGCACAATGTGTAACATCAATTACTCCTCAAAATGTTGTATATATATAAGAATCTCATGTAACCTCATGTATCTGATAGATGGATGTATCATCTGTCTCCTGCAGATCGATGTCGATCCCTGCCACTCCACTATGTAGAAGTGAAGATCCAAAGTCTCCATGGACCTAGAGCCCCTGACATAGGTACTTCCCCCTTGCAACCTGCGCTCTACAAAGCTCTACTTCCGTAGGCACAGCGAGAATCGAAGCCAATAAAATCCCCGAGCTATCAGCGAAACCAATAGACCCAATCTTAAACTCCCGCTCTTGCCTTGTGAGCTCAGGATCATGCGTCGATGATGGATCCGGTTGCTCTTGATTGACGCGATAGAACACGTTGACGCTAGTAGGCATTGAATCAGTGCGTTTAAATGGCCAGAAATAAAACTCACTAAGCCAATCCACCGCATATGCCTTCAATGCTGATGAGCAAGAACACCAAGAATATACTTCCTTCCGCACGACTTTCTGGAAGCAAGCCAAAAGCGGACTCCGAGACCAGTATTACCAGTATCACGAACTGGATGATGGCGGGAGCAGGGAGGAGGCGGGCGGGAAGGGGTTTCAAGCCCAGAGTTAGTGTCGAACGAGATAAAAAGACCGTGATTTGATAGACTAGCTGTAGTGATTGTTAGGACACGTTCCAAGGAGTTTGTAGATGATCATGCCAACCTGCCAAAGCGGATAATAGTCGCGGATGGAATGAATGATCTTGCTGATGAGGCCGTGTGACGGCACGGGGTATAATAAGGTTGGCGCGACTCCCTACGTGTGTTCAGAATGGCTAGAAGCATGGATTAGGGATGACGTACTTGGTTGATGGTGTACTCGAACTAGGCCGTACAGGTCAGAAGGTAGGCTTTGCGCTCGAGAACATCTTGCCACTTACGGTATAAACACAGACTAATCATAAATTATTAGAAGTGTGCAAATGACATAAAGGGGGAGGCGCTCACATAGTGGAAGCATATATTTCAATAGCATAGGTTTAACTAAACACCATTTATCTGCGATTGATAAGCCGACAGAAACCTTTGATTCTACGCTGATTTCTGCGTTGAGCGGGGTAGACTCGTCATCAAATCCAGTCTCCGGGTCATCAGCAGGAATGGGCATATATGATGCAGAAGATGATGGATGCAAAAATGCTGCTGGGCGAGGGAGGAGGAAGAAGAACGTCAGAGGAAGAATGAAAGGAAGAATCTGTGATGCGACATGAGCTATTTGTCTGAAACATATATTATATGTTGTTACCGCCGAGATGCCAACACCAGTACGAACACCCAGACCTCTCAGTTCCCACCACATGAATGCTCCGACGACACCGGCGGCTCCGGTGCCCGAGGCAAAGTACCTGTCAAGTAATATTAGCATGGAACGATCTTAAAAGGTAAGATTGTGCTGACCCGACGCATTGACTTCCTACTGAAGGATGGTTGAAAGTCGTCGAAAGCTGCCAGAATGTCATTTCTCCCAGACCTATTCGTTCAAGTGAGAAAGAGGTACACCTCCATGGGCATTTGGACTCACCCGACGAAAAGGACGCAAGACATATTCCAAGCAGCCTCGAAAACAAGCTTTCATGTAATGCAATGACCTGCGTTATACGTAAGTAATACACCCCGAGTAAGTTTTATGCCAACTTACCAGCATGCCTACAAAGCTTAGCGCACAGCAACTGACGATACGTCGGGCATAGCGAATGCGACCTTTGAGCAAGTACGGCCATGCGAGCTTCACAATTAAGGATGGAGTAATATTGCAGAAGGCAATGATGCCCTTGGGTGTTGACGGAGGGACAAGGTCAAGTGCGGCGGATAGTATGATAACGTAGAGTACTTAAAGTTATGAAGATGAGAGCAACCATTTTGAAGAAACCAAAAAAAATAGCATACCATTGTTTATGAGACCAAAGAGAAAGAAAGAGACTCCAAGTTTCAAGAGTGATCGATTCTTGCCTATGGAACAAATGAGTTAGCGCTGTCTTTGATGAAAGGTGGCATGGAAAGGATCCGAAGAGCTGACGTCGTACTATGTATATGCCGTCAAGTTGGAGGATTCTTAGCTCCAATCAGCACTGACCTGTGCTCGGTATAACGAAAGAGTCCTCGTCGGCGGCGACGCTATGTGGTTCAAATGACATCTCCAAGAGAGCACCGTGTTGTGTATTGCGAGCGGGAAGTGAGTCGGAGCGTATGGACTGAAGTTCGAGATTGTCACAAGCCTCAGATGTCGATGTGGATATCATGAAATAGTGTGCATTAAGACGACGCTTGAGCCTGTTCTAGTGTTCCTCTGGTCAAGTAACATTGGATAGTTGTTGGTGATCCGTTGTTGAGGCCTGACCCCCTCTTTTGGGGGTCAGTAGATGGCAATTGGAAACAAGGTTACTTAGGCGCACCATCATGTCTATTCCTTGCAAGGATCGTGTTGCAATGGAATCCCGACGTCATTCTAACCCATTCAGTCAGTCTCTTCCTTACGTTGAACCCAGGTTGAGTTTGAAGACAGTTTCGATTGGTCTCAACGTTATATATTCAGTTGCAACCGGGAACCGAAATTTCCGACATCGTCGAGAATCGAGATTACTGAAAGATGTTTCACCGCAGCACAGGTGAGTTTCAAGGAGGTACCAATCACTGAAATGCGTACGATCAACGGAACTTGGAGGCACAACCTGACACGTCCGAGTTGCCCACCGTCCTATGAGTCCTCTTAAAAGGCAGGCATCTCTGCTGCTGCTAACTCCCTAGCCCTCTCTTCTCTTCACTTTCACGGCTCACCCAGGTGCAGGCAGTACGTTGTTCTCTACCTCGCGAATGTCATCTACTAACAGCATTATCCTATAGCCCATTTTGTAACCTTCGTACACTCATTTTCTCGTCTTTCGTTCCACCTCTTCATTTTAACGACATCACTCATTGTCCATCATGCGCTTCGCTACCCTTATTGCTCTTGCTATCTTTGTCTCCACCACCCCTAGTCTGGCTGCTCCTACTCCATATCCAGCTAACCCAAAACGTGATACCGCAATGGATGTCGATAATATCATCAATACATTGATACAAAACGGCACCGTCTCTACCAATGTTGGGACAGCCATCACCAAGCTTGTCAAGTACGTCTACCTCCGCCTGAATATTAAAGTGATGCTGATTTCTTGATAGTGACACCGTTCCTACAGTCGAACACTTATTGGGTCATGCTATCAACGGAACAACGGCAAATTCGACCATGAAACGTGCCATTACTTCCGACATTATTCAGATCATTGAATCAGCGATTGATGGACTGGCTCTTACAGGCAAGCGCGATGTTATCACTGCCGCGCTTAAGTCTTTGCTAGAAGAAGCTGACCCTTTGTTGGGCAATCTCAAGAGAGATCCAGTTCCTGATGACTACCAAGGCCTTCTTCAAGAACTTGAATCTTTAGGTTTTAGCATCAAGCGCCACTCCACTGTCGAAGACCGCAGCTTTAAGCTCCCAGAGATATCCCCCAGTATCACGAGCGCACTTACTAACACCGCTAACGTGGCTACCATCGGCGGGGGTATCGCAAAGATCTGGAATGCTATTGATGGCAGCTCTGGCAGCTCTGGCAGCACCAAGCGCGAATGGAACACGGCTATTGATGGCATTGGCCTCGAGAGACCCCCTACCGATAGCTCCATCACACAGTTCGACGAGCGCGGTTTCACAATACCCGCCAGTGTCACAACCCTGTTGAAGAACCTTGGAAACGTCGCTAGCATCGGAGCAGGTGGTGCCGCGATTGTGGGCGCTTTGGATGGTAGTTGCAATAGCACCTTCTTGAAGCGAGAGTTGGTCCAACCTCCTAATATGGTTGACCTCACTGGGCTCTTGGATGGAGTCGCACCGCAGTTCGAAGACCGCAGTGTTTCTAGTGCCGAAGTCTCTGGCTTGGAAAGTGTCCTAGGGAAGCTGGCTGGTGTCGTCAGTGCGGGAGGTACCGTTGCGACGGTGTTGTCTGCCTTTGATGGAAACAGCAACTCAGACAGCACCCCAGCCCTCACCTCTGCCAAGCGCTCTACGAGCGACAATGACATCGTTGGCCTCGCTAATATCATCACCCCGGAGCAGCTTAAACAGATCGTGGCTCAGCTGACTCGAATGGTTGATTTAGACTAAGGGTATTATAACAATGATAATTGATCGTGGTTAGATGCTAGTTTACTTGATTGGCAGTTAAGAGCAATCGATTCATGCCAGTACCGTGACGGTCTTTGATATAAAGCAGTAGTGTGGCCAAGCCTGAAGGCAAGATGTGGTGTGAGCTAATACGCTACGACAACGCGAACGACGGCTCTACCATCCGACCACACAGTTCGAAAGAGATCCGAATTCTAGCTGAGGCAGGTGTGCACTGTGTCGTTAAGTTGGAGGATTAGGAAGAGCTTCCCGCCGATTCAACGCACCACTTTCCATGTCAGGTTCGGACACCAGTCATGGTGTCGGACTTGTGCGTGGTATAATGGGAGTCTTCGTCACCCGACCTCCTTCGCTGCCGAGTGTGTAACTGAAGTTCGAGACTTAGGTTGTTGCAAGGCTGGTATCTGAATCGATGTCATGAAATTCCAGCTTCGGATGTTGAAAGCGTTATTGAATGAACCACTTTGGTCTGCTTTATGTCACGGTATATAATACTTATATAAAGTGGCATTGCTCCCGCCGCGGGGCCCGGGAGTCGGACTACGTTGCAAGTTGACCCTCATCATGTTTACGGAGAAGGTCAGTACTCATAATCAGTGATTAGCGACCACGAAAATAATCACACCATCTCGGTGCACAGCTGTAAAAGTGACAGGTGGTCAAGGCAGTAACTTTAAGTTATTTCCAGACGCATAACTGACACACTTCAACTGAACCAAAAGGAATGCAACAATATATCTATACTACAAATGATATGGTCAATGGCTGCCCGACCCTTAAGACCTTACCACTCAACGAGCTTCAATCCGGGCATCTCAGTTCTTGCCTCCCCGTGATAGATCTACTATAGACTATTCTCGTCTAGTCAGCTGCTCTGCATAGCCATTCAAGCATTTGCACATGCACATGAAACATGATGCATGAACTGTCTCTGAATAGTTCACCCTCGACGTACGGCGCCCAACGAGTCTTAGTAACGATCTTTGTCCCACCGACCCCAGGCTGGGCTTGAAGTCTCCTACAACCATACTACAGATTATTCTTGTCACTTGTCAGACTCCTGAAAGACGTTTCACCACAGCACAGGTGAGTTCCAAAGGAGTACCAATCGAAACGCGTAGGATCAACGGAAAGAAGTACAACCTGATGCGTCACCCACTGACCCATCCTCTTAAAAGGCATGCATTTCAACGCTAACTCTCCAGCCATCTCTCCTATCCTCTCTTCTCCTCTTCACTTTCACGGCTCACCCAGGTGCAGGCAGTACGTTGCTCCCTACCTCACGAATGCCATTTACTAACAGCATTATCCTATAGCCTATCTTTTAACCTTCGTACACTCTCATTCGACATTTGACATTCATCTTCCCGTATTTTAATACCACCTCTTGTTTTTGACGGATTACTACATCATGCGCTTCGTTACCCTCGTTGCACTTGCTGTCGTCGTGTCGAGCACCCCCGGTCTCGCTGCTCCTGCA
>PVYJ01002997.1:1452-19988 GCA_002995095.1 Rhizopogon sp. AM-2018a | reverse complement strand
GGGAATATCTGGGAATATCTGTGGCTCACCGATTTACTGATGACTCTAGCCGGCATCATCAATTCACAGCACAGGCGTTCCGCGTCCACCTTGTTGCCGGTTCTTTGTACAGATGCAAACAGTTGAATGATCTCCAACTCTTCATTGTCTTCCTACAAATGCAAAAACTCGTCAGTGGATGTCGCAGGAGGAGAATCAAAGAGGTGAATGGATGATGTGAATGGTAGTTTGCCATGAAAGATCAAGCGAAATTCTGGGAACATACTCGGATTTGCTGTTGAGTTCATTGCATTTTTGTAGAATTTGGCTTTCTGCTGTGTTTGAGAGAACGATTGCGCAGAGGCTTCTGAATTTCGTGGATGCTGGTAGCTGGAAACAACCCCGGCGGAATTGCGTACTTCAGTGTCTTTGCGATAGCGTGTTAGAAAAGTATTGTCGTCACGGTTGTTTGGACAAGTTAGGAATGAAAGGCTTTGCCAAACAATACCAAACGGGAATCGCAGCAACTATCAAGACTTCCCAGAGACTATACTTACGATAAAGACAATTTCAAAAGGATGTCGCTCCTTGCCCCCATTATCTGCGACAATGGAACTGGGTACTCAAAGATAGGGTAAGCACGAGATGATCAGCTCTGATACACTCACTCAAGGTCGATCGCAGCTTTGCGGGCAATTCTGATCCATCATAGTGAGTTTCACATTCCCATACACGATCGCAAGTGGCAGACGCGTTTTATTTACTTCAGCGTTTTCCCTACTGCAATTGCTACCCGTGGACCCGCTACACAGTCGACTCGTGGCGGTCCTTCCATTCCTTCGAAACCTGGCAATCTAGCATCGAAACGCGGTGTAGAAGACCTTGACTTCTTCATCGGAGACGAAGCCCTTGTCAATGCTAAGACGCCTGGTTATGGTGTTCATTATCCTATCCGTCACGGTATGATTGATAACTGGGATCATATGGAACGATACTGGGAGCAAACAATATTCAAGTATCTACGGGCTGAACCAGAAGATCATTACTTCCTCTTGGTATGTCAGCATCTTAAATGTCCGTTGTTCCAGACCATCTGATCGAATTTGTCTCATAGACAGAGCCTCCACTTAACCCCCCAGAAAACAGAGAGCAAACAGCTGAAATCTTCTTTGAGTCATTCAACATCAAGGGTCTCTATATCGCTGTGCAAGCTGTGCTTGCCCTTGCCGCATCCTGGACATCCAACCGTGCTACAGACAGGACGCTGACTGGCACTGTGATTGACTCCGGAGACGGTGTCACACATGTTATCCCTTGTGCGGAAGGCTATGTCATCGGAAGCGCCATCAAACACATTCCGATCGCTGGACGTGATATATCACAATTCGTGCTGAACTTGATGCGTGAGAGAGGTGAAATGGCTGCGGTTCCACCAGAAGATCAGCTGCGGGTTGCAAGCAAAGTCAAGGAGAACTACAGCTATGCGTGCCAGGATATCGTCAAAGAGTTCCGGAAATATGATGCAGAGCCCTACAAGTACTTTGAGCGATATGAGGGTGAGCATAGCGTCACAGGCAGGGTTAGTACCGTTTTTTGTATGTCTGCACAAGTTAATGAATGCGGTATCCTCAATAGAAATACTCAATCGACGTTGGCTATGAACGCTTCCTGGCACCCGAGATGTTCTTCAACCCAGAGATATACTCATCGGACTTCCTTACACCTCTCCCAAACATTGTTGACGACGTGATTCAGGCCTCTCCGATTGATGTTCGTCGCGGTCTGTATAAGGTGATCGGTTTCTTCGCCTTCCAATTGCTCCTATTCTAATGGCCTGACGAAGAACATTGTCCTTTCTGGAGGTTCCACCATGTTCCAGCACTTTGGTCAACGTCTCAAGAGAGACCTAAAGCAGCTGGTTGACCGTCGACTTGAGGCTAGCGTCGTCTCCAGTGGCAGCACTAAAAAGGTCCGTGTTCAAATTTTATACTGTCTCCTCTTTTGAACACAACAATAGTCGTCCGGCGTGGATGTGGATGTGATTTCGCACAAGCGGCAACGGTGAGACTGCGGTTCTTTATATTTTCCTAACCAAAATTGACCTGCTCTAAAGATACGCTGTATGGTTTGGCGGTTCATTGCTGGCATCATTGGTGAGCTATTTCGAGCTACATTCCGTTACAGCCTAACCCTCTATGCCAGCCTGAGTTTTATACATCCTGCCACACAAAGGCACAATATGATGAAATTGGCCCCAGCATCTGCAGAAGATACCAAATATTTGGGAGCGCTACGTAGGCTGCGGAGGGTAATTGTGACCTTGAGGTGTGGAGGGAGCAAGGCTTCGAGCTCAGAAGTTTATTGTTGGGTTGAAACCCGTCTTTTGTACATATTCACTGCTGAACAACTCCCGTTGATCACCTTTTCCAAGCGGGCTCAATTGAACATTCACGTCTGGAGGAACTACGAAGGTTCATTTCAATAAAAATAGCTATGTACAGATTGAGGTGCTCCACAAGGTACGGTTATCTCGGCTGCTAAAGAACAACGCGTTACGGTGGCGGCGGACGAATCTGGATGCTATAGATCCAGTTTCTCGGTCAGGCAATAATCTTGGATAGGAGGTTGCAGTATCGAATCAAGACAGTTTCCAACGTACGACACTAGGTGGTCGATATGGAGCTGCAAAGCATGATGCATACGCCCTAGAGCTAGAGACTAATGCTACAGGAACCGATGTCGTTAGGCTGCGACTGGGTAGAGAAGTTGACGACGACAGATCCACTCCAGGCGATGTTCTAAATGCCCATGGCGTGCGCAAAGGGCGAGCAAGCCAATAAGGCCACCCCTCGTCAACCTCCGGTATGGACGTGAGAGAGACCCTATGTGCAGTTTTACGTCGTTTGATCGATATATGAGAGATAGACTCTTGGGGTGCACTCTCTACTTCCGAATCACAGGGATTCTGAACGGCTTCTTTGCACCCGCCGTGTACGTCGGAAGGCACCAGAGCGTGAGTGAGCCATGCGAACAAGACTTCTTCTTGCCGTGGACGGCCCAGTCCTATCAGCTGACGACGTCTCTTCGTTATCTTAGGAGAATCCTCGGTTTCCAGTGCATTGTGCTGCCGTTTTGACCTGGCCTTCCATGCGTCCGGTGTTGGACAATGTTTGGCCAACGTTGCAAGTGCTGCAGACACCCCTGACGCCACCGAGGTTGCGGCTTCCTGGAGCACTGATTCAGCATCCACCACGATAATGGCAGGATCACACATAGTTTCGCCTACGAGACGATGATCAGCGACCGTGCTCAAATTTAAAATTTACCCATCACCCGCACCTAAAATTTGAGCCACTGAATCGACTTCCTCGGCTTCTCCCGTGACACATTGATCATCATGAATGCATTTACTGTAATGAAAGAACCATTAGGGATGTAAAAAAAAATTGATGGTGAAAGAATCATGCCTTTCGTCACTTCTACCGTCATGAGCGTTAGTATCGAGGGGGGTCCCGTCGCATTCGTTCTTTCGCGTAGTTGTAGCAGCAGAAGCTGTCCAAATCATGTGGAGATAACGACCGGAGAGAAGTCGCGGCGTTTTCTGTGCAATAGACCGGATACGGTAGAAGTGAGACCGGAATGATGCTAGAAGTCAGGAAAGCTGAGCATACATACCGTAGTTGGGGACGGTGCAGTAGGCTTCACACAGCCGCAGGCGTTATTTTGGCAGAGAGAAGTCTTCATCGAAAAAAAGTGACGTATCTCGCCTTGGGTAACGTTGTCATTTTATAATGACTGGTGTGGGTGGTGTTAGTGGCAATTTTGTGGCATGACCTGTTGAGAGCAAAGCAATCGACAATAGGTGGGTGTGTTCCACAAAATCATGTCAATGGTGCAATTCGAACCGACAACATACCTGTATTGTTAACAAACACACGCGATGGTTGTGTGAGCTAAAAATATGGTCTCAACCCAGCGCTTTAACGCCTGCAGAACAACTGGAGTCCAAAGCAACCATCGAAGTCTTACGAGCTCTGAGTGGTACGTTAAAGCACAGCAGGTGACGTGGGTATTTGAAGATCGGCGAAGCCAAATTTCCAAAGCCTGAGATTACTTTCATGGACTTAGAACTTTAGATCTGTCGTGGAAAAGACTGCGTGACAAGCGGTCTGAATGAGACGGCGGTTCCGGAGAGCGCCCTCCCGGAAAACAGGATTCGAGGGGTGGTGATCGGGGAGAGGGACCATGCTATACTACTTCGACCGCCCATTCCTCATCCGTCGATATGACCGCTGCGCATCTGACAGCATGCGCTTAAAATGAAACGAGGCAATCGTATGCGAAAGCAGTGATCCCACGGGGTTCCATCTAGAACCTGACTGACCATGTATGGTCACCGGTTGCGCCCAAAGTTCATGGTGAACCCGTTGGCACAATGTTTTTCCGACGGTAGCCTCGAAGCATAGATACCTCTGATCGTATGTCACAGGCTAAGGAATATACTTGGAGACTATGAGGCGACATGGAAAGTCACCTGCATGATGAAAGTCTGAGATGTGGGCCAGGCGTGCACACAAATGAAATGCCACACGTCCTTCGAAACTTGATTGGTGGATTGTCATAAGTGACGTGGCGGGACCCTTGGAAGATCTAGTTAAGGACGGAAAGTTCCCTTTTGTAGTATGTTTTGTGTTCTACCGGCTATCAAAGCAAATGGGTATGTAGTCGGCCCGTGCAAAGTGGACACACAGCCACGCACTGGTTTGTTTATAGTCCCGTAGTATATCGACCTCGAAAAATGAGTTAGAGTGGTAGTATAAAGATATTGACAACATTTAGGATCAGTCTGATAACCGCATCCTTGCTGCTACAGTGACTAGTAGTAGTACACTCGTGAGTCCTTTCTCCCGCCAATCATCACCTTTTTGGTTCTCATGGTCCACTTATGTAGTTCTTCACATCCGCCATTTGTGGCCTTTCCTTAACTACCTCCGCTGCCCTCGGTCAGATCGCACTACATCATCTCCTTCAATCAAAATCCCCTCATCGTATCGACATGCAGTCTTCCTCTACAATGTCCTATCGTTCTACCATCCCTCCCTCCTGGGACGGCCATCATGATCAATTCACTTCCCAACAACACCTACAGCTTGAAGACGAGGACCCGTATCTCCTCGCTTCCCAAGATTCTTCACAATATCTGCAGCAGCAGCGCAGGACTTCTGGTACCCAACATCTTTTTGATCATTCTTTATCTTCATCTCAATACAACTCACTTGCATCAAATCAATACGGCTCAGGTTCTACCTACCAACAACCACCTTCTTTTCCAGCATCATCCATGACCTCGAGCCAAGGCCCATCTCTGGGTTCCGTTGCAGGCGACTTTACATTCACCCCGCAAAGCTACGGCTCTAACTCTACCCAACCTGGGTATCAGACCTCCTTCACTTCAGGCATGAACCAGTCACCCGCTACACGTGCACCCAATCCAATCTCTGTAGCATCTACGGGCCCATCAGGTCCGGGATTTCCTATGCAGTTCCCTTACACTCTCCAGCCACCTGCCCGTCAATCCGATATCCAGTCGCAGGCTATGAACCACATGGCGACTATGGCACATCAACCCACCAACCCCCTCTCAAAGCGCCATAGGATCGAAGATGACAGCGATGAACATCTGAATGGGTCCGGATCCGAGGGACACCAGGAACAACCAGACCCTGCGGGCAAGCCGAGGCCGTGAGCCGTCTAGTTAATTCCGTTATTTTTCATGCTAAAAAATCCCACAGAACGGGTGCTTGCGCTCGGTGCAAAAGCTTGAAGGTACGTGAGATCCTTAATATTATTATTTCATTTCAAATATTAAGTCATGGTCAGGTCCGGTGTGAATTCAGGGGGGATAACGATACCTGTAAACGGTGCACAACTGCTGGTCAAGAATGTGTTATTCCAGGGCGGAAACCACGCCGGACGCCACCGTATGTGCACGTTTGGGTCTGGATTGAGCAAAGGTACTGACAGGTTAAATTAGGAAACGAGAAGTTCTTTTGAAACAAATTCGTGAACAAGCTGCTCAAATACAGATGCTTATGGCTGAGCTTGAGGCTCCGAACCGACGAGCTGCATCGCGCTCAGTGAGCAGTCCCTCGACTGCGGCGACACCATTATCTCCATCGTCCTCCGTCGATCTTCATTCTCCTACCCTGGATCCCGACACCCCGGGAGATTCAGGTCCACCCAGGCCAGAAGTCCAGGATTGGATTGCGAAAGCACGTGCATCAATCGAGGCTTTTGGCGGTTTGATTGCACTTGGTGGGACGGCGACACATCCTGAGAACTCTGCTGAGAGTGATGAGGAAGAGTACGGCTTTGATTTTGAAGACGAGACAGATGATGATGGTGATGGGTACGCCACTGCAGACGAAGCTGTACGCAGCCGTCGCTCGCAGTCACCATCTGTGGCACTCAAAAAGAACCAGCTTACTGACCAGAAGGGCATACTTCCTCCCCGCAGTAGTCCATTTGGTTTGATAGCACATATGTCCATTCACGCTAGAGGCAAGAGTGCTGAACCAGAACCTCAGGATGCTGTTGGGGTAGCTGGTGTTAATTTCTTCAGACCATGTGAGTACAGGCTTTGCTCGTGTACATAGCCCGGATCCTTATTTTGTTTAGCTTCTACTCCCGATCCGATCCGCTCAAATCCTTCAATGAGCCATTATCTCCCTCACATCCTCACTCGCGATGTCATCACTGTGAAAGACGCTGAGAACCTTTTCAAATTGTGAGCCCAAACCTTCTGATATGTACGATTGCTCATCCAAAAAAAATGCCCAGATACTTTGACAAAATGAACGTGTCAGCATCGTTACTGGATCCTGTTCTTTACACTCCCCAGTACGTGGTTGTGAGAAGCCCATTCCTATTCACAGTCTGTGAGCCGAGTTTGACCCCGACCCACCTTCTATTCTCACCTTCATTCTTAGTGTGTGCCGTCGCTTCGCGGTTTTACACCGAGCGTCCAGGCCTCTATGCGGAAGTAATGCGATACGCACAGCTCGCGGCAGGCACCGCGCTTATCACCGGTCCTAAAAATGAGGAAATGTGTGTAGCTTACCTACTGCTCCAGCTTTACCCAGTTCCCTCACGGCGCTGGGAAGAAGATCGGAGTTGGATATATCTTGGTGTTGCAATCCGGTAGGGAATTTTTACTGCTATATATCACGTTATTTGCTTACGTCGCTCCAGTCTAGCCCAGGATCTCAATCTCAACAGACCGAGTACCGTAACGCCCCTCAACGAGCATCATGCTCGCGTCCTCCTCAATCGCACGAGAGTCTGGATCAACTGCTTCAACTTGGACCGCTCGACCGGTTCTCAGTATGGCAAAGCACCTATCATACCGAATTCTGACTATATTGCGAACCATTTGCATGAGTGGTGGAACTCCTCCGAGTATAATATCGAGCACTTCGACATCCACCTCTGTATCTATTCCATGGAGCTCAATATCGGCGCGAGATTCATGGAGAAGATTCGCAGCGATCCAAACCACCCCACTGGACTCAACATGGTATGTTTTCGTTTCCGTGCCCGAGACCAAAGCTGATGGTGCATGTCAAGTCTGCTAATTTCACTCAGATAGCTACTGAAACTGACGACGAACTGGCGAGTGTCGGCGACTTTTGGTTCAAGCGGCTAGATGAATTGAAGACCTCGACCCCCTTGCTCGTTTTCCGTACTGGCCTTTTGAAAATGGTCTTCAGCTACGCGCGTTTAGTCGTCCTTTCTTTTGGCCTGCAGCATGCCAAAGAAAACCATTGGGATGAAAATTCATTTTTGATGAGGGTCAGTATTCGTTAACCTCTTCTCGTCTTTGGAGTCTCATAAATTCTTTTCAGTGTTTTACGAGGGCGTCTGATGTTGTTAATGCTTTTGTGAACCGATTATATACTACCCCCGAAGATAGTAAGTTGTACATTTTACCGAGCCTGTTATCTCACCTCATCATGCGATACGCAGGAGTTCTTCTACGCCACGCACCCGAGGCACAATATGTCTTTGTTAGTTTTGCAGGTGCCTTTCTTGTCAAAGTACGTTGTTTCTTGGCATTCCTCGCTTTGCAGTACGTAACATGTCGTGCACAGCTTTTGCAACCGAAGTACGCTCAGTACTTCACGTATGATCAGCGGGTCGAGATCCGGGACCTCGTGCAAAAAACAGTTGATCTTCTTGGGGCTCAGGACGTAGCCCTTGATGAAAAGCATGGACCATACCTATACTCTCGCTTCCTGGCTGGCCTGCTGGCTAGTCCTGCAGTCAGAGTTGACCTGAGCCCGACTTCGGTCACCAGCCCCCATGCCCACAAACGCTCTCGCAAGCCAAAGACCCCGACTACGAAGACTCAAGGTGGCTTCCTTGCAGATACCCCCGGATCCTCTGACTATGCATCTCCATCTTGTTCTCCATCTCCTTCATACACATACCCACATGCGGAAGGCTTCACGACAATCCATACCCAAGACCAAGCCAAGACTGGAATCAACGCTGCGGATATGTTCCATGGCCCGATACCCATGTGTTTGGACACCGATCTGTTGGAGTCAGCCCAGATCATGGCCGATCCTTTGTGGCAGGATACTTTGGTTCCTGGTATGCACGACACTAGCAGTAGGGGTTCGCTTTACTGACCGCTCTCATTGCAGGCTTCCAGTGGATGGGTCAAATGCAATCATACAATACCAACGACTACTCAATATATGAGCAGTTTGGTTCGATGCCGTGATGTCATCGATAATATTCCTCTGCAACTCGACAATTTTGCCAAGGCTCTGTATGGTTTCGATGCTATTATATTGTTGTACTGCTTTTTTTTGCGCCTCCCTCGTGTACTCGTGCATCGCGGTATTCCGTGGCTCCTTATCTTATGAACGTTTTTTTTTTAAAGACTTGGAGCAGTAGAACTCGAAGCATGAGATGTAATGTATAGTAAAAGTAAAATGTATATGTATATTCTTGGGTTCTGTGTCAATCCACTTCATGTCGGTCAGGTTCCCCACCCGACACCGATAGCCCGTAGCGATGTTATCCACGAGCCTCGCGTTCGGCTATGCGTGACTCTTCATTGCTTTGTCCTGCTTTGGGGCACAGCGGGTTCATTAAAAAAAGTTCCATATACATAAGTAGCTGTTATTGTATTCGGATTTCCAAGGGCGGTTCAGCCGAGGACAGGATTAAATGAATACGATGGCGGCGGTTAATTATGAGTGCCTATTTTATTTAAAGAAATACAATGGCTTATTGTACCAAGAGCAAGCTACGACAGGGACATCCATTCAGCCACCGATCATCTTTCGCTTCTTAGACTTGATGCAACTGCAAAATCCTCAATCAGCACGCCTAAGTATCATAATTCGAATGCGTACAGAGTGCGCTTTCGAAATCATAGTCGAGCATTCTTTGGCATCGCCCTCATCGCTTGCCGAACACCAAGGTCAGCGAGGACGTCCTCAGCTGCAGAAGACGAGCGAGTTAGTTTCAATGACAATTTACGGAGAAAATGAACTTACCGCCCCCCAATAACGCATCGAAAGTCACGGTGCGATGGTACTGCAGAAGTGTAAGTTAAATGCCGGTAGTTTGTTGCTGGTAAATTAGACTTACGTGCTCAATAAACTTCCCCATACCTGTCCGTGTGATGCCACGGCCACCAAAGATCTGAACAGCATCTTTAGCGGTCTCCTGTGCGCTCCCCGTGCTATAGCTCTTCAAGAACGCAATTTGGCTGTAAAAACAATATGTCACATCAATGGCGGCTACACCGAGAGCAAACAAAGGCCTACCCGGCAAGCTTCTGAGCTTGTTGTTTGTACGTCTTAATTAGTATTCATAAGTATCCGACAGAGTAGTGAGAGTCATGTATTGTTCTTACCATGTGACACATCTGGTACGTTATGTTTTCCAACCAGCTCTGCACGCTCTCTGTTCGTGCTATCATGGCAGCGAGCTTGGAGCGAATGACAGCTTGCGAGATCAAGGGCTTGCCGAAAGCCTTCCGTTGAGTCGCCCATCTAAGGTTCTCTATTAGGAGGGGTGGTACAAGATCATAGAATCAACATACTTCAAACACTCCTCCACAACTAAGCGCTGGCCACGCGCAGAACCACAGCACATGACCCACCGTTCGTGATTGAAGTTGCTACGAAACAATGAGCGCGCTGATCCCACTTCATGCACCATCGCTACATACCTGAGTATGACAAAAATTCCTCCACCTTCCTGACCAAGGGTATTCCCAACAGGGACCCGTACATTGTCGAAGGTGATATAAGCGGTGCCTGCTGTTGTCGAATAGCTTGTCTTGATTTGCCGCGTTTCCACGCCAGGCCCGCGCTCGACGAGAATGACCGTAAGACCGTCGTCAGTCTTACAGCCTACAGTAAAGCTGGAAAGGCGTTCTAATTTGCTCCAAAAATACTGGTGAATCATGCTTACTAGTCTGCGAAGCTATGTAAAGCCAATTCATGAGTATGTCCGATTTATCTCCTGATATTTACTTACGTGGCATTGGTGATCCATTTCTTGGTTCCATTTATAATCCATTCCTTCCCATCCCCGCTCTTGACGGCGGTTGTTTGTAAACCCATCACGTCACTTCCGGCCTGGGCTTCAGAAATGGCGAGACAAATGAATTTCTTTCCAGCGAGGACTTCCGGTACAACGCGAGCTTTCAGCTCTTCTGACCCGAAGTTAAGGACAGGTGGCAGTCCAATCACCTTTCCTCCCAGTAAACCTGCGGATGTGTAGTAGGTTCCACCAACCACATGAGTAGCGCTTACCGTCTCCGTAGCCTCGCGCGCCACATCGTGCAATCTCTTGAGTAATAATAAGCTCGTGGAAGTAGTCAAACTACAGGAGCTTGAGTTAGGAACGGAGAATTCGGGCTTCGGTCATATTTACCTCCTCAGGTTTAACGAGACCATCCATCAATGTCAAACCTTTAAGGTGTTTTCCTGGACCCATTCGCATTGCATGCAAATTGACCGCGCTGAACGAACATAAGAACCTGAGTACCAAAAACCAAATAATCATACGCCATTTTGTCAAATACGCTTTGACTGGGTCGCTTGCCATCCTCTTCGCGAGCCTTATGTAAAATTTGAATACAAGTGATAAGAGAATAATGATGCCTTACTTGTGCATCCTCGTAAATGACTTCGTCACTAAAGAGACGCATGGCTTTCTGGAATTTCCTGTGGTTCTGCGCCAATGTCTCGGACAAAACGCCAAGAAGAATGATCGTGACAACTCACTTCCGTATAGTAAGGGCTGTGGTACCCGGGGGATAGCCAGGTAGGTTCCGCATATGGCACATCACTGATTTCTCCGACAATACGGCTATGAATTACAGATTGTTGGCCTGTAATAATACCGATCTGAAGGCGTTGGTATTGTGGTCGTTCCAGAATTTCATGACGATGCAACCCATAGAATGCCTCTGTAGCATCTTGGCCGGCTGAGGGACAGATTCCGTTGAACAACTATCGTGCAATACATATAGAAGGCGATCATACCAACTTCGTCGGCGGTTAAGACGGATATCCCTCCGGGATGCAAGTCTTTGAACCGAGACAGATTGAAAACTTTCGCATCGATGACCACCCACTAAAAAGAGGAAATGATTATTCTTCCTAATAACAATCCAGCAAGATTTAAATACACACCAAGTCATCTGGCGTGTTGTGCTACGGTTCCCCGGTGTGAGCACTGATGGATCTCAAGGCCAACAATTCGTTGTAACATACCTGGGCAACCTCCTCTATAGTAAATTCTTTGAGCTCTTTGGCGGCCATGGCAGGATATGATGGTGGTGGTACAGAATAAGAGGTGTCTCGGAGGACTGTCCTCGGCAGCTGGGTACTTTTAACTTTATCATGAGCTAATATGGTTACTTTCACGTGTTTTCTAAATCCGGCGAAGTGAGCCGGCTTGAGTCACATGACCATGACCTGTCAAACCAAACTGATTCCGTGGAAATTGCTTTTGCTTCCGCTCATCTTCTCGGCGTCCTGCAAAACAATTAGCGTTGTCACCAAGTGCCACCAACGCAGCTGCAGCTGGTACACCTTTGTTCTATATTCTTACCCGGATACTAACTATATGGTAATGATCAATTGTTGAATCCAGTCACTCAACGCAACTCCAAGTTAACATCAGTCAGTAACATTCTGTCAATTGCTGCAAAGATGATCAATCTAGATTCTCAGAAATAATGGATTCGATGACTTTGTGCTCTCTCCTTGACGATGAATCCCAGAGGGAGCTGGACGACCTTCGCAAACGAATCAATACCCTGCAAGAAAGGAAGCGCGCTTTAACATCTGAAGCATTCCAACTCCATAATGCTTTACGTACCCTTCAAAGTCGTGCCGCGCATATCACAAACAAGACTGCTCCGGTATCTCGCCTTCCGTCGGATGTGCTTGCTATTATATTCGAGGAGAGTCGGCGACTACTTGCACCTTGGAGCAATGTAGCGAACCGCCCACTTTCTCCCGAGATTCAGCTATCCCACGTCTCGTCCAGATGGCGAGAAGTGGCTCTTTCAACCCCTGCTCTATGGACGACTATCAGATTTCCGATTCTGCACAAGGAGGCTGCTGTTGTGGCATATCTTCAGAGGTGCAATCAAGCACCTCTTAGCGTCCACATAGGGCCAAAGGTGGCTGATCTAGATTCCCTGCGCTTTATTGCCGCCCAATTCGTATCCCGTCTGAATCAAATTCGCGAGCTTATACTTGATACCGACGAGTTTTCGGAACTCTGCTCATTATTTAACCTGTTCTCCGAACCACCTGCTTTGATCCTAAGACGATTGAAGATCTGTTGCAGTGATGCGCGCGGCGCAACTGGTGTTCCTTCCCGCCGCGATATATTCATAGCAGGAGCACCGCTCTTGTCTGATATACGCCTCAGCGCCTTTCCAGTCGGGCTACCTCAGACTTCTGCAACTACTCTTCATTTTGAACCACCGCCCGGACCAGGGAATCCTTTGTCCAGAAGTGCGTTCCTCGATATTCTCACCCCGCTATCGACTACCCTTTCGACCCTACATCTAAAAGGGTATATTAGCGGATTCCACCAGGAACCTGGTAGTGCACCCGTTGAACTCCCAGCCTTGAAGGAGTTGGTAGTGCACGCTAACTCTTTGAATCATGGGTTCAACGTTTTCCGCAACATCTCAACTCCCACCATCGAATCATTATCTCTTGTTAATGTCAGACGGCAGGGCTTATCTTCAATCCACAAATTCATTGCTAGGACATCCCCAGAACATTTCCAACATCTCCACACATTGCGATACATCAACTGCGATATTGACGATGATCTCGACATTTACCTCGCCCACGCAACATTTGCTCTCAAGGAACTTGCTGTGTCTGTTACCCATCACACCCATCTCTTGCGACTTTTATTGAACAGCGATAAACAAGCTACACTTCACGGTGTTCCTCCATTATGGCCTAATCTCCGCACGTTGTCGCTTCACGTTCCCAAGTCATTGGATCGAGAAAGAGAGGACTCAGACTCGGAAGAAGAGGATGATCCGCCGCCAACGATGGGACTACTATTGGAGGTAGTGCAGCAGAGAAAAGTAGTGGGCAGGCCTCTTGACATCATTCGCATAGAAGGCCCTCACGCTCGTTCATTCCATGACGAGTTCACAGCCGTCCTCTTGAAAGCGCACGAAGACCTTCATTCAGAATTCTGCTCTATATCACCCCCATATTCCGCCGATGTTCAGGAGTCAGAGGTCGATTGGGCATTTGCCGCTCAATACATTGGACACCAATATCGTCTTTTCATGTTCAAGAAGCATCAGCAGTTTACTCCCCTTGGTGTCCAAGCTACCCAACCTCGGGGGCTACCTGCCTATATATATTCCTCAACACCTATGCAGGTTCCATAGATACATCTGATTTCGGGATTTTACCCTTGAGCTTTGTTCGCTATCTGTATTTTATTGTACTTCGACTGTATGTCACGCAATAGGGAATTGAGAAATGCTCTGGCAATGCTCTAGGCAACCTGGGGGTTGAAAGGGCACAGCCACTGTAACAGGAGTTGATGGAACGATGCGCCCATTTTTGTTGTTGTAATAAGTAGACCGTGATGGAAGGCCAGACTAGCGTTCAACATGAGATTTCGGACCCGCACCACTACCGATTAATTGCGAGATCCTCGCCTGCCACCTGGCCAAGGGCCATAGTTGATTTCATCTGTGACGAAGTTCTGCCGCTGGCTCACCCCACCATCAGTCCGAACCGGGTAGGCCCCCTTCGACTCATCGGTCTCCTCAGGGAACGTGTTCTCAACGTGTTTTATAGCTGCCCTTTAACTCTGGGAGGTGAAAGCACAATTGAACGTCCTTGTTCTTCTTTGTGAGCGTCAGACAACATATTGCATCTTTCGTAGTTAGCTAACTCGCCTTATTTTACAGAAGCGCCGTCGATGGCTTATGAGCAGGATCCCATCAACAGCAGCACTCAAGATTATGATGAGATCACGCAACGAATTCATGCACTCCAGTCTTCGCAGGATGAATTGTCTCGCTCAATTCGGAACCTCCAGGTCCGTGCAGCTCGTTTGCGAAACCAGAAAGCAGCAGTGTCGCGTATCCCATCCGACGTCCTCTCAATAATATTCGAGGAGTGTCGTCAGTTCAACCCACAATGGTCGGGCGTTCTCTCCCTTCTCCACCAGTCACCCATAGAAGTGCGATTGTCGCATGTATCGAGCCATTGGCGTGAAGTAGCCCTTACCACGCCCTCCCTTTGGTCCTCTATTCACTATCCGTTCGAGCATAAAGAGTGCTCGCTCACAGAATATTTGAAGAGGTCGGTGGGGTCGCTTCTCGATGTATACATCGGACCATGGACAAAGCACCCTGTGATGGAGCGCGTGGTGACCAATATCATCTTACCACAACTTCCGCGTTTCAGACAATTGGTTCTTGACGCAGTTTCACGGGAGACGTTGGCCGCACTCTTAGAAATGTTCCGTGATGTCTCTGCCCCTGCGTTGACACAGTTACGAGTCATGTGCAGAGGACAAATTTCAACCGCGGGTCCCCTCGCGACTGCCAGTCTCTTCACTCGAGGCGCCCCTTTGCTGTCTGATGTCAGGCTTGACAGCGTTGCGGTCATCCTTCCCAGGACAGAAACAAAGACACTTCATTTTTGCTCGCCACCGGGGCTATCCTTCCTGCTCACCCGCCAGGGGTTCTTTCAAGCAGCGTCAGCTTTTCCGTCCCTCCACACGCTTCACCTGAAATCGGCTATAGAGTTGAACAGTTCAACCCCTGTCCCTCTAATTCATTTGCCCTCACTGAGGGAATTGGCAGTGCATGGCCTCGCAGTAGCAACGGGGTTGCGTATATTTGACGTAATATCCGCCCCAAACATTGAGAGCCTCTACCTCGTGGATATGAAGTGCTATGCCGTATCTGCGATGCACAAATTCATAACACGGTCTTACCCGGATGCGTTCCAGTCCTTGCGGGTGCTGCGGTATGTCAGGTGCGAGTTCTGTGAGGACATGGACGTCCATTTCCTTCGCGCCACGCCTCGTATCTCCGAACTGCTCGTACCTGTTGACAAAACAAATTTCCTGATCCGCATGCTCGTTAACAGTGATAAGCAAGCGGCCATTCATGGGTGTACGCCTCTGTGGCCAGAGTTGCACACAATTACGCTGCACACGCCAGGGTACTGCGCGCAGTTGGTCGGTGCGAATGGTGTCCCCATCAACGAGTCGTCGCCTACGATGAAACTCCTTCAGGAACTGGTCACTGGACGGAAGATGCTGGGCAAGCCGCTTAGCAAGCTCCGCTTCAAGGGACCAAATGCAGGACCCTTTGCGAACGAGTTCCACTGGGGGCTCAACCAAACAAAGGAATTCGTCCCTACCGAAGTCGTTTTCTGCCAAATCCCCGCGCTGCTCCTGGATGGAGGACACAGATATGGCTGGGCTACCATCGCTGAGGCATATGGTATGCAGTTGCGGCAGTTCCTTCAACAAGTGCAAGTCCTGCGACAACAGATTGCACCGGTCCTTCCACCCAACTTTTCGTTCCAGCAGCTACGCAGACGAGTGGGCACTCCATCGTGATACATATCCTATGAGTAGAGCCACCTCATACCCTTTTCTGTTTATTTGCCACTTGGTCATCCATTTCAGAGTATTTTATGTCTAGTGACTTTCCTCTCACGTTATATCCCGTGCTTCATAATTTTGACTTAAGACGTTCTAGATCTTGCGCTTCTTCACCCAATGCACCCTCAATTGCAATTTGCCTCGTTTCCTCTTGAGACAACCCAAGTTCTTTCAAGATGCCTGCAGTGTGCTCCCCCGGATCCAGTATCTTTAGTTTGTCCTGTAGAAGTGATGGCGATGTCCTGCTGAGCTCAGGATGAGGCTTAGGGTGGGGTCCATAAAGCTTGGTCGCTTCCTCGGGAGACAGGACTGGGACTGCACAAGCGTCGGTGCCTAACGACGGCACATCAGTCAGTGCGAGAACTATTTTGTGGTGCGATACTTGCCATGGAAAACCTCCGTCCAGAAATCTCTTGGATATGCTCTAAACCCGTCTTCAAGATATTTGCGAAGTTTGGGCCAATCTTCCTTTCTGGATGCCGTTGACCGGGAGGGTAACCAACTTCCTTGCTTTCCACAAGATTTCATGACCCCATTGAATATGTCGATAAATTGAGCAAAGAACTGCGGCTCCGCACACCCTACGCTCATCCACTTCCCGTCTGAACAGGTATAAATATCATAAAATGGTGCGCCTCCGTCAAGGATATTAGTTCCTCGCGGTCCTCTCCAGCTCGCGGCATTGTACACGGCACCCAAAAGTGGGAAAGACGAAACGTAACGCGAACCAGAGACCTAGCGTCTGTCTTTGTAAACTAGTCGATCCATATGTCTTGCACGTACCATGTCCACATTCACGACTTGTCCGCGACCACTCTTACCTCTCTCGATCAGAGCTAGTAATATGCCGTTTGAGCACAGTAGGCCGCCTCCAGCAAAGTCGGCAAGTAGGTTCAAAGGGAAGGCAGGCTTATCAGTGGTGCCCGGAAGCATCTGCAAGTAAAGTTAAGAGATACCTCGTCGAACTAGTACAAGCAAGGCTCACGGAAAGAATACCGCTAAGAGCGATATAATTGATATCATGACCTAGAAATCTCAAACTAAGCCACGGAGAGATGGTGCAGCAGATTGTATTTACCAGCCATAGAAGAGTGCATGCCTTAAACCATTGAGTATATGAGAGAACATACACTCAGTAACATGCGTACCATCCTTTGGGAACCTTGTTCGCGGCGCATCAGCTGAGTGCACTCGAGAAATTCGGACATGCCCTTACCCTGCTATCCTTGCATATACAAGTCTGTCATTCAGACCTTCCCGCTTGTCACTTGTATGGAACACCTCCGGACCGAGCCCAAGTTTTTCAAGTACCCCCGGTCTAAACGGATCAATGAGGACGTCCGCTTTAGCGATGAGCTCCTTCGCAACTCGCAAGCCGCTGGCAGTCTTCACGTCTAACGCAATCGAGCGCTTTCCTGCGCAAAGCAGATCACCGAACGTTGTTGAAGAAGGGCGGTCAATGCGGATGACGGATGCGCCATTGTGAGCAAGTACGAGGCCTGCGAATGGGCCCGGTGCTAGGCCTGCGAACTGTGGACGTTCATTGAACGTTGTTTGTACGACTTCAAGTTGGAGGCAACATACCTCTACTACTTTGATGCCATGGAGTGCCATTGAGACGGGTGTTGTATTCAACAAACACGAACAGACTGCTCCGACGGTCCCAAGGTTGCTCCCGGAGGCCGCGGCGCACCCCGAATTGCGCAGTAAGCATCAAGGTTACAATCATCGTATCTTCCTTCTTCTACAAGCTACATAAGGGAGATCAGACACTAGTGTTTGAACCTAACTGAACTTTTCATTGACACAGCCATCTGGCCCAATTGCAGGTTTCATGATGTTATGGACGCCGTGACTCCCCCGATCGGGTACAGGTAACCTACGCAGGGCGTGATATACTGACTTGAATGTACTTTGATGGCTGCCCTCCAATCCCTTTCTATGCTCCTCCGATCGGTCACTGTACTAGACCTGAGCATATCTGACAACACCACGCAGCTTGTCGGTGCTGCAACTTGTCTTGGCATTGTAGGATTGATTGCCAGGGCTTATCTTCGTAAACCAGGGTGTGGCCTTCCTCTCCCACCTTCCCCTCCCACTTGGAAACTGTGGGGGCACTCGCTACCCCCTCGCAAGTAAGTGTCACATTTGTCTCGTCATCGTTTTAATGCTAATTGTATATCACCGTTGATAAGCCCGTTTCTCACTGTAGCAGAATGGATTGACGAGTACGGTCCTCTGATCACCATTCGCTTAGGATGTGAGAATATCGTTATTATCGGTCGTCACAATGTCAGTTCTCTACGCTGGGTTGTCTCATGTAGGCTTAACGTTATATC
>PVYJ01002996.1:34376-48055 GCA_002995095.1 Rhizopogon sp. AM-2018a | reverse complement strand
TTCAACAATCAAAAAACACCTCGAACTTCTTCTACCTTCTTACCTTCCGACTCATTCTACTTTCTAGGGTGTTAGTTTGATGTCTTATCAACCTATCAGACTAGCCTCTGTGATAACAGTAGCGGAAGCATGTGGAAGAAGGTGACAGAAGGTGCGGAGAGGCTGCAGCAGGAGAGATAACGAGAAGCGTTTCAACTAAACACCCTCGAGCGTATGTGCTAACACTAGTACTGGTACTGGCGGCATATTAGAAAACGGTACTAAACAATTAGGCTTCAAGCTTGAGGGTAATAGGTATGTATATGTAAGTCCGAGTCAGGTCTGTCAGGTATGTAACATGTAAGTTGCATTAGTCCGAAATGCAGTCCATTGAAAACTGTTCACTGCCATTGTCATAGTCAATGCGTCGGCGCTTTTGTGACGAGCGTGCTATAGAACGTTGCGAACGCTGAGGTGAACAGGAATTATGCGTTTTTTGCGCCTTGATCAGGGATTTGTAGAGATTCTCGTCGAAATCAAGACACGTTAGTTTGACGCATGGGACATGGAGTTCACCGCTCTCATAAGCTTTACTGATGTCTTGGATGGAACGCGAATCTTTGCATTTGCGCCGTGTCGTTTCGCAGTACTTCGATTGAACCTAATCCGCAAAGGTCAAGAGATGATATCTTTGAAATTACTTTCACTTACTTTCTCGGGCAGAGTTTGCCATTCAGCAATCGTCAAAGGTTCAACACGATGCGCCTCATACCGGCCCATAAGTTGGTAATTGGCTCTTGCGACTCCGACGAAAAGGTTATGTGTCTCTGGCTGTACAAATTTCCGATCATCCCCTAATCCAACGAACATATACCCCGCCATGCCGGGTCCCATTGGACACCATGGATTTTCCCATATATTAGGGCAGAGATAGCTCGATAGGCGATGGTCTATGGCAATTTTTTTTGGTTGGTTATAGCTATCCTAAAGATTTTATAAGCTGATGCTACAAAGCGCATAAATGGCAACCCTACTGGACGAAGAGAGGTTGCGATGAACCACCTAGATGTTGTGATAGGAATGGCCTTGAAAAACATGCGCTCCCATCATCGGAAAGATCGGGGACAATGTACGGTATAGTCGCAAACGGTTGCATACGAGCTGCCGGTATTCGTGCGGTTGCATCACTAGCATTCGAGACTGCTTCTAGTTTCGCCGTGACCTTTGGCACGTGTGACCTAGTCGTCGAGGCACCCCGCAAAACCGACAGATCGGTACCATTGGGCTTGCTAATAGAAGGCTGGTCTGTGTTGACGCCGACCTGGGTGGAGACGGTTAGCATGGAGCATGAACTGAAGGAGAGTCAATTGAATTCTACATTCACACGGGAAATTTGTGCAGCGGCCCGGCTCACTTGAAGCTCGCGCGTTAGCTTTTCTTTGTCTTCGCCCGCTCCACGAAGAGATTTCTCTAACTGATCGACCTGACATGCACTAAACCATCAACTCGTTTGGACGTGAATTCTGGATGGCACCTTCTGCTGCAGTGCAGTAGCATTCCTCTTCGAGGACTCGACCGTGAGTCGTAAAGCATCGAACTGGTTCATTATACGTGTGTTCTAGTAATACCATCAGGCTAGCTCTATCATCATGATAACATATGCAGCATACTTACTTCTGCCTGGAGGCCAGTCGTCTGTTTTTCCAGCTCTGAGTTCCTGTCACGAATACGGCGTGTTTCTCCTTGAACCTATAGACAAGTAGGCCAAATGAAAGATGAGCTATTGCATTTACTAGTACATACCTGCTCATCCTTTTCTTGCGTTGACAACTTCAATCGGTTGAGTTCGTCAGCGGTGGTCTTGAGCCGACATTCAAATCTCGCGGATTGCTCTAATTGCCTGCGAAGAGAAACATCGTCTTTTTCAACAACCTCGATGCGTTCTACCAGGGATTTACACTTCGAAGGTAAGAGCACTCTTTAAACGATGCGTAGATGAGGAATGCGCCCGATGCTCACCAAGTCTTCTGACCTTACAAGTTGCTCGCGTATAGCCTGAGCTTCTTTCTTGGCATCGACCAACTGCTCCAGTGTATGTATGTGGTACTGGTTGCGATCCATTTGGAAAGTCCTAATGGTTCAAGTCAGTTGTGGAGAAAAACACGGAACAGTTACTTACCAATGAACAATCGACCTTCTTCTCGTAATTTGTAAATGCGTAAGCACAGTGGCTGTGGCTGCATAATAAAATGTAGCTACGCATTAATTATTGATGACACGCGCTGCCGAAACTTTCATGCTCGCTGTGGGCAAGAGTTATTTCTCCTTTTCTTCTTTGTTCGTTGTATCATTGTAAGTGTATGAAGGATAGGGGCAATTGTGGCTAATATCTATTGGACCGGCGATGACCTTGCCAACCCCAGGTGGACTACTCTCAAATAACCCACCAACCTCTCCTCGGTCTCATAAAACGCGGTCACCTCTCCCGACTATACTCTACGTCGAGCGCTACAGCAGATATCTATAACCTTTAGGAAGGTTCAGCTTGCGCTCTTCCACTTCAGCCGCTTCATTCATTTGTCCAAGATGTCGCCTAAATACCCAGCATAATGAGATGCATGTACAGGCCAGCGCGATGCAAACGAGGCACGAATGCATATATGTTGGGCCCCATTTCGATAACCATATGTATCTGGTGTTGTATTTGCATCATTGACGATCAGAACATACGAGAAAGCGACTGACGGTGATAGGGTATTCCCTGATGTTCCAAGGGTGTTCATGAACCCGATTGCAATCGCTCGTTTGGAGCTAGAACGGGCAAATGTGTTACTGATCCATGTTAGTAAGATGACATTTGCGATCTGCGCCTGCGCCATGAAGAAGCTAGTTGAATAATAAGAGAAGGCAAATTGGGGGATATACGAAAATACTAACAGTGAAATGTAGCGAACGGTGATATTCATCGTGGACATAGCCAAAACATATCCAGTTATCAGCATTGATGACGCAAAGACCAAATGCCAAAAGCGTTCACGCGTTGCATCAGAGTGACTTGAGAGATGTAAGTACATCTTATCTCATTCAGATCAGTAAGAACAAAACCTACCGCGCCACAGTGACTGCGGTGATTGTGCTCATAATCCACGGTGGTGCGCACAGCAGAAGACTGATAGTAGGCGAGTATCCCATTGTGGCCGCCAATGTCGGAAAGAACATGTTAAATGACAGAGATGCATTGCAGCAACCCAGTGCTATGCCAACCAACCAGGCTCTCCAATCTGTTATCAACGAAAGTAGATCGGAAAAGCCTGCAGATGACTTAAGTCCGGCGGGTTCATGACTTCTCGAATCCTCCTCCATCCGTTTTTGAGCAAGAGAATGCTCCGCGGGAGTGAGCCAAAGTGCAGGGCTGGAAGGAAAATCAGGCAGTATGAATATCCCACAGATGCCGACGACAATTGTCAAAAAACCCTCTGTGAAAAACAGCCACCTGGTAACATTCAAAATTTATGATATATGCTGAAAAAAACTGTCACCGACCTCCAGGCAGCGTAGCCAAGAAATCCTTCCATGGTCCCCAGAATACCAGAGGCTAACAGGGCACCAAACGCATTGCTAATACCGATTCCTGCAGTAAATAACGCGGTCCTGTACCCAAGCTCTTCTCGCTTATACCTGCAGCCATTTAGCAAGTTTATCTGTCGCATGAAATCGGGGAAGTACCATCTTGAAATCAGATAGACGGCACCAGGATAAAACGTAGCCTCTAAAAATCCCACCAAAAAGCGTGAGTAGAGTGCTTGGGAGTAGCTGCAAAAGCGGATATGAGCGTGTTGTGTAGCGTTAAAGGATAGTATTCACAAACTTCGTAGATATCCCTTGATTATGAGTTGCCGCCCATTGTGAATTGGTCATCGATAAAGCGAGTTAAGACAGCAGAGCATACCAATAAGAATGGTAAGGACACCCCAAAGCGACATACAGCCCGATAGATATACTGATGGATTCGATATACGGCTGAGTATCAAATTCCTGCCAGCATATTTCAGAGGAGGGCTGCTGGAAACTCAAAATACTCACGATGGTGTTTGCATCAAAATATAACCAATGTATAAGCTGCTGATCAACGTATTGAATTGTGTGCCCTTCATCCCGAGGTCTTCCTCGAAACCACGGAGTCGTGCGGCGCTGCGGGGAAGAAACGTATCAGCTAAAAGTAGTATCTAAAATCCTTTCAGGATGTCTTACGCAGCGTTATTCCGATCCATCTGATCGTTGCAGTGAGGCGACCTGTGAAACATTGATGCGACTCACCTGATTCAAGATGTAAATGAGGACAAGATACGCTGTCCTGAAATCTAGCTTTCGTAGAAGGCTCCTCTCCAGGACCTCCCTAGTAGAGATGGACTCGGGGTCATCATTGCTGCTGGACGTACCATAGGTGAACTGTGTAGAATCGCTGATCTCTATGGGCAACAGTGATCTACTCTCACTGGCAGAGGACATGGACATGACTGTTCACTGGTACAGTCTCCAAGTTGTAGAAATGATACGTGGGCGTTATCTCTGCTAACGCCGGGCTTCGCCGGAGGATTCATTTTTAGCCTGAGTAATCCAACGCCATGATGAGATTCCATGAGAGTTTCTAGGAGTTTATCTCTAAGCATAGACATGGATTGGTATCGGCGGCGAGTCAGAAATTCACGTGCTGGGCAGTGGACGCCACATGTTCGAATTAGTGGCTCATCGCAGTTTGTGGCGCTGGGGCTCGCCCGGGCCGTGACACCATACAGTAATTCCGAAAGGTAGCCCTAAGCCACCTGGGGTTGTCGAAGATGGGTATCTTCGTCGAATGGTGGGTGTATGTAAACCTGGTCGCCATCCCTAGCACTGGATGAGGTCTAGACGCGCATCGTTGTCGTTGTCGTCGCTGACGAACCCCCATAGTCTGTTGTGATCTAGTCGCGATCGTGACAATCGCAACACACTACAGGGTTAGTAACTTAGTACTACGTTGGAGACTGGGAGCGCTCCTGCATTAACAGCGTGTTTCGTATATAGGCTTGAGGAGGATGCTTTGCGTGATGTACTATGACGATTCGGACCAAAGGTGGAGTTGATTTCAAATTTTCAAGTTGATTTTGAGAGCAGTTGCGGATGCCAAATTACAGATTACTTCCACTTCTACATCTACTGAAATTGAACATCAGTGAGTTGGATTTTACTACAGAGTACTACAGAGTGCTCTGTAGTAGTCTGTAGTGTGCCGTAGTGAATTACGATTTCCTGATGTTTCCAATGTCAAGTCGACCTTAGGGTCGTAACAAATAAGTGAAAAGATGGATAACAGATTGTATAGTGTTATCTCGTGTCTACCTCTGCACTGCCACTCACACCAGGGTGCACGACAGCAACATTAACACTCCGTTGCTGGCTCTGCAGGTGGAGGGCAATTTTCTCTGCTAGACCACCCTTCTCGTCGAAGCTTTCAAGTTCTCCATCATCATCTTCGTCATCATCCGTTTCTTCTATGATGGCGCCTTGTTCTCGGAAGACAAGGTAGGACCTCTCAAAGACCTGCAAGGAGTCATTAGAACAGAGCACAGCTTGGGAGAACGGCTGTACTGGCCTCGAAGTTTTGCCCCGCGCAGATTGCCTTGACCATCTGACCCTCATGCTTCGCGTGCAGTGTCCGTCGGAACGACTGAGTCAGGAATGAAGAAAGGGAACTCAATGGCCAGTCTGGCGGTACAAGGGGAATGACCTGCATGATTCACATGAGACACCGGTAACGGCAAGATAGCGTCCAAATCAGAGCAAGGAGTGCACTCACGTCAACCGCATCTAAATTCGATGCCTGTGAGTTTAGTAGTCTTGCGGTTTGTTGTGGCTCCCTAAGGCGATCATGAGTGTCGAGTCCAGGACTTGTGGGTTGTGGACGTACCCATCTTCCATGTACACCTCCAAAAGCATTCTTACCAATTCTCCCTTCCCCTCTGCACTCTTCTCCCTTTCTAAAATTCCAGGACCACCCTTAGCTGAGAACAGCGCAGCCCATTCGCTCATTCCACAGGCTTCAACAGCTTTTGAAGGAATGACAATGCCACCAGTCCGCGCATATGTTTCCGCTGATACATGATCTCGTAGCGTCAGGGCCAGTGCGCGGAGGGCCATTCTGTGCATGCCCATCTAGAGTGTAATTTAGGAGACAGGAAGGTCATATACCAGATAGTGCCGACCTTGCCGTCAAGTAACGCCACCTCCAAACCAAGGACTTTCTCGAAACCCTTATCTACAATTTGCGACTTGACCATTTCAACATTATACCCCGATAAAGCCTGCAGAGCGAACAATGCTTTGAGCCGAGCGTATTTTGATGGCGAATCAGGTGTCGTCGAAGCAAAATAAGTAAGAAATGATGATTGTGGACGTTGGAGCTGCGTGGATGGAGGTAAGGGTGTATACCTCTGTGAAGATTGCGAGGTGTAGGAAGCGGCTATTATTGATAAGTTGGGAATGAAGTAATCAACGTGAAAATAAGCGCACATTTTGCACGCCAAAGCTTTAGAGTACTTTCGTCTTGCAGACATTCGAGCAGCTCGTCGATACATGCTTGTACAAGTTGTTCATGAAGTTCCACGTCCTTATCAGCTCCGTAGTAAGCATATGTCATAAATGCGGGTGCGAACGAAGCATGCAACATACATCTCGCCTCCTCACAATGACTAACCACTCCAAGAATTTCCTTGCTGCACCTGGATGTGACTGCTGCAACTCGGAAAGAACCATGAGGTCCTCCTCTCGGTCTTTTTCTTTGGTGGACCTCTTGGTCGTCATGAGAAGCTACAGCAGACAGTGCTCAGTCGCAGATAACTCATATCATCTTAAACTTACCCTAAGCCCACGCTCTGGGTCTCGTATTGTGAGCCATATCCCCCATTTTCGGAGCATTGCCCGGTCTTTGCCCTGTTTTGATTCCAGCAGCGTAAACATATTGCTCAGCGGGTCTGATACAGAAGGATCACGATATCGCCCCTCAACCAGTCTAAAGGAAGTCGACATCAGCATTATCGATATCTAATGAATAAGGGGCAGAAGGGAGAGTAAGTAACAGTGCTCACCCCTTCCAAATTTCCAACACTCGTCCTTCGTCACCTCTAGCCCTGAGCAATGCGCACAAAGCGCCTACTTCTCCTACGTCGAGGAGTACAGGCTCTACAGCTGCAAGACTCGCAGAGTTCGTGTTTTCAAGGTGTGCAAGGAGAGAAGTGGTATCACCCGATCGCGCGAATAATATAGCGAGGGCTGTATCGGTCACCTGGCAAGATCATTCAGCACCGCGTAGGTCCAATATGAGATCGTATAATGACCTCCTGCTGTTTCTGTTTTCCTTTTCCCTTGAAGTCCTGGAGAACCGATTTGATCATCACCGTTGCCTCTTCGCGGAGAATCCTGCGAATTTCTTGGGCAGCAGGCGCCTCACGAGTGGAGGGCGGGAGATGAGGAGAGTAATTCCTGACTAGGTTCGCGGCAACTGTCAGCGCCCAGACGGGGGAGAGGGGTAGGTGAGTCGGATGCAGGGGTGTCGGGAAGAGGTAGTTGCGCACGGTCGGGCAGCGAATGACGGGAAGGGGCATTATTAAAATTTTACTCACTGAGATCATCAACGTTTGCCTCGCTGGGCATTCGCTTCGCAATTCCATCGTACACCTCGGCTTCTTCACCTTCCGTGAATAGCGACCTTGATAACTCGGGAAAGTAGGATACAAGAACGCGAGGATCGAGTGCGCCTGCAAGGAAGTGCGGGGCCGCCTCTACGAAACGTGTTTGAGAGAATAGGGCAAATGCAATGGCTTGATGTAAATATTGGAGTGTGTCCGCCTTTTTGATCGGTCAATATCTTTCTGACAAGTAGATGAAGTAAAAGGACCTCGTCAAGATTTGCCTGACCAGATGCAAAGTTATTTGCTAGGTTGGTGGCATCTTCAACTCTGTTACTTTCAAGCAGGGCTTCAACTTGAGCAATTACTGTCGACTGAACCAGTGAATGAATAGTGTCTTGCGCGTAAACCAAAATGGAAGAACGAGAGAAAGAACTATGGCGCATCCTGGTTGCAGATACTGACAAGTTTTCAACTCCCCAGGATACAACGTCAACAGTGGATGGCGGTTGATATCCAAGACGCAGCCTTCCTGGCAAGCTCGTAGTTCCTGTTAGTTTGTTCAATTAAAGTACTTACCACGTATAGCCACTACGCAGCTGATGTCAGCTGATGTCAGCATGTGGGTCCATAACCTGACCTGAGCAGGACGTCCACGACGCCGACAGAGGCTCCGGCACACGGTGTCACTCTGTTGTCATGCTTAACGAAGATGCAATAGATTTGGACAAGCTACGAGCTCAGAGTCTCTGCCCTGGTGGTTTCGGGAACGAACGAACACGTCTCTGGTGCGCGTAATTGCAACTGTCTTGGTGCCGCTGAGCTGATTAACTGACATACATATACTCATAGGCCTGTACTACTCGGTGTCCACGTTCCATCAGAGCCTCCTCCGTATACCGAGGTTTCTGCAATGCCCTCTACAGATGATGTCCCCCATCCTGACGAGCGGCAGGTGCGTTTGGACACAGACCGGAGCTTTGTAGTTTATCCCGTAGGTAATATATCTTGTGGAGGGGTTTCTATGAGTGTTCAAACATGTTACAGGCAGATGACGATGACGAAGGCCGCAGAGCGGCATTACAGGGCTCTCTCAACAGTTTGATTGTTTCCCTCCTTCGAAAGCGTCGGAAGTTGCACTATTTCCAAGGATACCACGACATTGTCACTGTAATTTTCCTGACCCTTCCACCAGAGCTTCAGTTGCCTTGCGTAGAAAAGCTTTCAATCCATCGGGTCAGAGATTCTATGGGACTCACGTTAGAGCCTGTATTGGGACTTCTCCGCATAATGCGTAACCTTCTACGTGTTGTTGACCCTCAATATGCAAAGCTACTCGAGAGGTACCTCCTTGTGTCTTTTTCCTTGTTATTACACCTGTTCACCACGTTTCTTGATAGCGTTGCACCTCTCCCTTTTCACGCTCTATCAAACCTTCTCACTCTCTTCTCGCACGAGGTGCCCACTCTACCCCTTATCCAGCATGTCTGGGATTTTTTGCTCTGCCGAGAACCTTTGGCAGTGGTGTGGTTGGCTGTCGCCGTAAGTGCCTTTTTAATCACCTTGGCCCTTGGGCAAACTCATGCCAATTCGCCCAGGTCGTTCTCGTTCGAAAACCTGACGTTCTTAAATTAGCCGTAGAGGGCGAGGATGGCATGATACACTCGGTTTTAAATGCGTTACCTCCACTCAACGAAGGTTTCGAAATAAAGAACGACGTTACTTTCGATCAGCATATCCGATCAGGACCCCAAGATGAAATAGACACAGCATCCCGCGCCGAGGAGGCGAAACTACTCTCGGAGACATCCAATGAGAATACAAGAAACGAGCTACTTATAGAAAATCAACAACTTATCGAACAAAATCCAGGCTTATGTTTGACAGAGAATGGAGCGTCCCACGATCAAGTCATACGTGAGGAGAATAACATGGTTGCTGATGATCGGAGCATCAGAAATTCTCCGGCGTTATCCGTGGATCAACTACATGAAACTGAGGAAAGTGCGGCCACAAATTTTTCGGAGGCTCATTTTGACAATAATGCCGACATCAATGCTGATATCGACTTCGTTCGACCTCCACAGCTTCTGCCGCTCCAATCCCACACACCATCCCATTCTAGGCCCTGTACGCCTTCTACATCGCCGCATGCACCTCGTTCTAATCCCTGCACCGAATCCCGTTCGCCATCCTTCTCTACACCACGTAAAAATTCTTCCGCAGCTCCGATCTCGCTTCCATCTCTTCTCACACACGCCGCACAACTCCTTGAAACTTATCCACCCACACTTCCCGAGCTTCGCGTGAAGGATATACTTGGGCCTAAGAGTGTTGTACATACGTGGAGGTTTTGTTCTCGAGAAGGATTCTCCTTGCAATCTGACATCGAGCGTGACGACGAAGCAGAGGGTTTGGTTGGGGGCCCTGATGTTGTTTTCCCCTTCATAGAAGACGAGGATATCGAGGAAAGCGAAACTGAACGGAAGACACGCAAGGGTCCTGTTACAAAGCGCCGGAGACCATTCCTCCTTCCCCGCATGCGTCTTCGGTTTGGAGTGCTCACACCTGCTGAGAAACGAGTTCTTCTGGTAGGTGCAGTAGTGATAGTTGGCCTCGCCATTGCCGTTCGGCAGAACCGGGGTCTTGCAGACATGAAGAAAGGATGGATAGCATGGGCGTATGCATTCGTTGGTGGTATTCGGTCTAGAACTGTGCCGTCAACGGGACCATGAGTAAGTATCAGATTTATTTTAGAAAGGATCAAACATTGACCGATTTCTCAGGTATTCGTGCCTAGTAATTGCATACTTTACCGCATAACTTGCATTTTATGAAACATGTATCCACAAAACTCACATTACTTCGGATTTTGACTCCAATCGGGGACTCTCGATGATTTCTTTCTGAGCGATTCCACGACTACTAACAATTTTCCGCTACAATTTGACTGGTAAGGCTGTGGCGGCTCAGGATTCCCTGTATGGCACATGGATGTTCAATTACAACATTGTGGTTGCAAATCCCTTCCCGGGAATTCACTCCGTGTTGATTATGTATTCTGTAGCCATTCCTCCGACGCGCTTTCGAACCAACCTGATTCATAGCAGTTTGTGCGCCAATAAAGATTCACCGTGTGTAATTGCCGACGGGACGTCGAGGTGACCTTTACATAGCTCAAATAGAATGGACAATCTTATTTAATGTCATTTTTTGCAACCTCCGATTGGTTTAAGGGACGGAGCACGCACTTTGGTAAGTAGTCTAATATTCAGCACTGCCTGCGTCCAGGAAAGGCTCAAACATCCACGATGACAATCTCCAAATCTCGGGAAACTTTCCCTGTGGATCGGACAATGTCTATGGTTTACTTTCTGATCAGAATACAAAAACATTTCACGCTCTCAAGCTTATCCGAGTACAGACGAGTACTCGTTGCAAGTATCTGGTGCCAAGACAGTCGTGCGTTGATTTCCCGTTGGTCGTTATTGTAAACCTGACTAAAAGTTAGCATCAATTCGATCTACATGCTGGCTCGAGCTTAGAACAAGAATTTCAAATACTCTAGTTAGAAGCCGATGTGTCACTAGGTGCAATCTTCGCGGAAATCGGAGATATTTACCTCTCCCTTGGAAGCACGTGTGGGACAGTAATCCGTATATGCTGTGCTACAGCCATATGGACGAGCTATGGATGCTGTTCATTCAATGCTGCTGCAATACTTGGCCCACAATAGCTTCACCGTGACGCCGGCAGTCTTATCGATGTACTTCAATCATCCAAAAGTAGCGTAAATGCGATAAGGTGATCAAGCAAGAAAGGAAGCTTGAATTTACTAATTAAGTTCACCGGCGGCAAGGGGATCTCTCAGGCAGACTCGAGATAAATCGCACTGGAGATCAGAATGCTAACCACAAATAACAAAGAGCACCATATGGGGCAGACTCCACCTACCACGATGACGTGAGTCACCCCTAGTTCGTAAGAGGGATCCTTGGCTTGAACTCGTAGACGATAATGCATCCCAATAACAGTCCCCCTTGGCTGTACTTGTTGGACAAAGAGCGAAAGCTTAACTCGACGTAATGGTGACCAATCATTGAAGGCACGCGTCCCGACAATTTATGATGCGTAGCACGGCTTGGTCCATGGCAACACTTGTCTACCTTTGAACGAACCTTGCGTAGTAATCTCGGCGTGCCTACATTAAACCTCATACTAAAGGCACGGAGTCAAAAACTTTGATAACCGTAAATACGCTGATGCGCGGCGTGTAACGGCTAGTTGTCTTATACTCGATCCATGTACGCCGACTGGTCGACAAAAATCGAGAGCAACGTGAAAATATGCCATGATTGCTTGGAAGGGGCAATTGAACTCTGTTAATCCACTTGCTAATCGCGTACAGCTCCTACTACAATCTCTCTGGGATGATCGAAAGCAAAGTATCCGTATGAAGAACAAAAGACAATACATCAAGATAGTACTCGGGCGATGACTAGCTACCTTGCACGTGTCAAACCAGCTTCACTGAATCACGGCCATGCAACGGCAAGGAGGTAAGGGTATTGACGACGTTCCACCCAGCACCGGAATAACACCAGCATTAAATAGTTCTGCGTAGGGCTCAATGAAGCTACACCAAAGTCACATATACTCACTTGAAGATGTCCTTCCACTCGAACTCCCCTGACTTATTGAACAACAGCAACTCTAAAGCAATAGCACAACGCCAGTACAGAGAGAAGGAGGGAGAGGGATTTGCAGAGCTTCAGATGGCCATCCACGACGTGACTGGGGGGAGAGACGACCCAGACAAGCGTCATGACATCCTGACGAAGGGCAAGTCAGATCATCCCTTCAATATTCAATTATCTAACCCACATACTAGCCGCACAGAAGATCAGAGAGCTTCATCGTCATAATATTGAGTTGCGCCGACAGCTGACGATGACATCGAATCTCTCGTTTGGCGCACCAGGTGCGTTATCTGATTGTTGGACTCGCTATAATGCTAAACGGTATACAGGTGGTCAGGGGCCCGTGGCAGGGTCGGGAGGAGCTACCGCCACACATTACGCCAATGGTTTCGGTGTCGGCGCTTTTGGGAATGAATACAACACAGGTTCTGCCCAACATTACGGCGTTCAACACTCGAACTTGACACAGAGCCAGGGCCGAGGGTACCCTGGACCAAGCAGACACGTTTAGTAAATTAGGCAGGATTTAACAGCGGGAGGAAGATAGATGACGTAGTAATTGTTTTAGTTTACTGTACCTTGTCTTTAATTTTCTTGGGAAATCATTGAATTGTCTGGCATGAGTGGACGGTAAGAATACTACGCTGAGGCATCTGAAGTAGGCATCATAAACTGCAAAAATGCGTTTAGACGTAATCCGGAAAACGTCTCACTTGCAACATCGATGACTTTTCTTTTCTATGGTTTTGTATACGGATGATATTTGTGGCTGGCACTTGTCCATTCCCACAGTAGCCTATCTTATGACCACTTTGTCGTTGGAGAAGCTTGACTCATTCCAAAACTTGTAATATAATATTATTTGTAGGACCCACAAATCTCATGGTGTTTTTCTCTGTAAACAACAATTGGAATTGATATTCACCAACTGTGTCATTCAAGTCCTAGTATAGTAGTATACCGGCTGAACGCATTGAAAAATGGGGGGTGTGGAAGAGGTACATAGTGTGTGTATGCGATGATGCGTTTTCGAATATATAGTGTTGCGTTGATGATAGTAGAGATATATATAAGTGATAATGAGACAAAGAAGGAGGGTAGCGCATGTTCTGTGGCTACTGCATATCTGTAGTCATGTCTTCCGTTGATGCCGCATGCCTGGCGGGAAAGACAATCAACCCGAAAATGCCCGAAATTCACAAATACTGAAGTAATCTATATTACGTCCACAGCCATGTCGCTAGAGAAACCTATGTCAGAACTTAGAACGCAGTGAGTATGGTAGTGAATCTGCTCTCCTTGGACATCGGACTCGGATTCCCGAGTAAGTTATAAA
>PVYJ01002996.1:1130-21804 GCA_002995095.1 Rhizopogon sp. AM-2018a | reverse complement strand
GTCTCCCTTATGCAATGCTCATGTGGGGGTAAGTAGGCTGACATGTGCTCTCAAACTCCCTAACCAGGATTAATCATTATACGACTAGGATGATATTCTTTGCCATTTCATTCTTGTACAACGTGTTCAAGTCTACGACAATAGCAATGCTAGCATCGGTCGTCACCGGGTCCGTGGTTGTTACCTTGTTCATATTATGGTTCGTCTGGGCAGCGAGAGAGATTCATATTTTCTCGCGATTGGCTAAATTCGTCTTACATTTAGTAGTAGGAGACACTTAACTGTATCCGTGGTATGAATGTCAGAAACTTTACGCTGAATTTCTTCCGTAAGAGCTTAGGAGTCAGACAGCTTCTTTGTCGACAACGCTTGAATGAGTAGTTGCTTCACATTGACTCATCTTGCCAAACCCGAGGTACATGTTCTTAATAAGTTCAGTTATCATGCCGTAGTGACCGGGCTGTGTTGATGCGGCGGCGACGCGCCTCGGCCTTGGCACTTGATTGGTCACGTGACCGGCCTAGTCCACGTGTAACTTATATGCTGGAGTACTGGCTCGCGCCAAATATCAAGTTTAAGCAAGTGAGACTTCCCTTAGAACTTTCCCCTACGCTTTGGTATAACACCACGGTCAACAAAAAACTTGTAGGAATCAGCAGCAATGCGTTCTCGCACAGTTGTTGTGCTCGGGTGCACGCTCCTCAGCACTTCCTACGCGTCGCCCCCAGTCAGTGTGTCTTTGCGTTCCTCATTTAGTGCTGCAGATCCATTACTCGAGGCACTGTAAGTTTGAGCTACTCGATTCTCTCCTGCAGCTAACACCGTATCTGGCTGGCTAGAGAAACCGTGTCACTTGCCTCACCCGAGCACCTGTTTCCCCTCCTTAATCATTTCCCCCTCCCGCTGAAACCCGGAACTACTCGGGAAGCTCATAAGGCCATCTTAGATCTTGCGGAAACTCATCTTAAACCTCCTGAGCAAGCTGCCGTGAATGTTGGACTGGCTTTGCATGTCGCAAGTCCAAAGCTTGCTGCGCAGGAGATACACAAAAGTGGTAGGGAAGGGTGCGAGAATTGGGTAGATTGGTATGGAAGCGTTGCATGTGATGCAGACGAACTGAACCGCCTTGTCGAAATTTCAACCACAGTTTCGGATTTCGAGTCCCAACCGAAAGTGAAGCGCCTCCAAACAGATCACACCCCTACTCTTCAGCCCTCACTCAAAGCCTCAAGATGGACAGCAATACATTACGCTGATCCTATGTCACCTGGATTCAAATCTCTACATGGCGCACTACTCTCTTTGAGTCCTGACGTGGAGTACGTACTACGCTGGGCTCGGCCTATCATTGCAGCAGATGGACCGTATTTATCTGGGTACGGTGTTGCACTGGACTTGAAGAAGATGGATTACCTCGCTGTGGATGACCGCAGGAATTCTTCCTCTACCTCTCACGGCCGTCCCTCTGACAGTGAGAGTGAGGAAGGAAATGAAGAAGATTTGCTGAGCTGTATTTTCGAGGCTATGTCATTTGTTGACGCGGAAACGGAGGAGAAAGCTGCTGCCAATGTTCCCTTAACTAAGGAGGAAATTCAAGGTAGCTCGCCTGTTATTATTATATCATTTAACGCTCATCTTGCTCACATGGCGCAGACCTTGGCCTTAAAGCAACGTCTTTCCTCTCTCTCCTGTCTAATTCGCCTTCCCTCCAGTCATTTACTACATCATGTTTATCGGAGAAGTCACCCTCTCCTCTGAAAATGCTGCGCATGCTGTCTGAGAACTTTCCGCTCTATGCAGCTCCACTTGCGCGCAAAGTCAGCGTCTCGGATTTAGTGCGAGACGAAGTGCACGGTAACTGGGGTAAGGCAATGATGGGCACGAACATGGTATGGGTCAATGGAAGGGTGCTGGAAGGCGAAGTCGGGATGTTTGGGTGCGTTGCTTTCCTACATTTGTATTTTCCCTCCCATTATTTCCACTCCCAATGCTACGCTCTCAAGTTCTGTTCAATACTGATCTAAATAACAGGCTTTTACGCGCCTTTGCACGCGAACGCGCTCTCATTCGTTCCCTCGTCGAACTTGGTCTGTCGCGCGGGCAGGCAATAGAGTTTGTGATGCACCCAGTGCATTCTGGTCCACTTGACCCATCCCCGTCGAAGAAGTCTAATACGCAGGTCAGGAGAGGGACAACGCTGGGCTCAGCAAAGCGATTTGTTCTGGACACGGACACAGAGACCGACCTTGGAGCAGAGACTATAACCTATGACATTTCTCCGAAGTGGAACGACCTCCTAGACGGGCTCGTCGACTCCTCAGACAGGCCAGAGGGGGGCGGTGTTGTAGTATGGTGGAACGATATCGAGGAGGACACCAGATACGCTGGCTGGGGGACGGATTTGACGCAGGTGGGTATATGCGCTCATTTGAGTCATTTCCATGCTTTGATCGGGATATTGCTAACTTTGTTTTGTTTTTGTTACATGCGTAGCTCCTCCGCACGCATCCTTCTCAACTCTTCAGTCCTTTCTTGCGCTTGCGGATCAATGTCGTCAACGCCGTCCTCGCTCTTGATTTGTCGCAGCCTCGTTTCTATCCCCTTCTTGCGAGTCAAGTGGAGGGCATCATTTCTCGCGGGTTCCCTGTCAGGTGGGGACTTGTTCCAGTTGCTGCAGACGATGGGGATGGTGCGTGAGGAGACTATTTTTGCTCGCCGATAACACTCATCATCATGCTCGGATAGGCCTTAAAATGGCGAGAATTGTATACTACATCGCACAGAAATTCGGTCGGACACAACTGGCTTCGTTTTTCCGCTCTGTATGTCCTTCGATTTGCTCTCATTCTATGTTACTTAATGATTTCCTGCCATAGTTATCCACTGCGCACACGCAGCAACCTCTTGCTGCTCTGGTTTGGAGTGCTGTCCATGGGACATTCGATACTCTTGGGGCACCAGATAATTTCGCAGACGTTGCTAGTGGAAAGATTCCCAGCGTTGAAGAAGCTATTGAGAATGCAAAGCGGTGGACAAGGAGGCTTGGTGTAAGTGGCGATGATGGCGAAGCATTTGTGAATGGAAAATGGTATGAAGTTGGGGATAATTTCTTACGAGATTTGCAAACCGAGGCGGTTGCACAAATGCAGTTATTGCAGGAGCTGGTAAGCGTTTTAGTTCTTTGCATATTTTCCATCTTTCTGACATCGCCATCTTATTACTCGTTTATTTTCCACCGCGCATGCCTTAGGTCTACCTCGAAGAACTGACCGGCGCTTCCATACCACTGATGTCGACGTTTTTCTATGACCTCCCTACAACAGTCGAGAGACGGAATCCGTACGTATTTAGCAAGGCACCATCTTCAGTGCATACTCGTTCGTCGAGCGCTGGGAGCCTCAAAATGTTCGATCTAGGCGACTTGAGCAAGCGCACGGGGTGGAACCTGCTTAAAGGTGCATGGGTGACATCGGGTGAATCTGCACGTTACATGTCCAGCTTATTCGTTAATAATTTTGTCTCTCTGTTTAGGTACCGAGTGGACGCCGATAAGCATGGTTATCATTGCCGATTTAGACTCTGCGGAGGGGCAGGCACTGTTTCAGGAAGCTGTGACATTCATTTCAGTGAGTAACCTCTTCGCGCATCTTCATGGTGCCCTTGTGCTAAACATGTACAGAGAGGGGATTCGCAATCACGCGTCACGTTCCTACATAACCCTAATGCTAGCTCAGCTGGCGGTAAAGTATCATCTCTCATTGCCCATATTGGGTCAACAGGCGACCTAGGCACGCTCTCCCCGGATGTGTTACGACGAGCGCTCGAAGTGGAGATGGAAGATGCTGCACAGATCGTTGATGTTGAAGGAATACGGCTCCAATCGGATCCGCAAGCACGCGCAGCGTTTCTGACGACGAACCGCCTTCTCGCGCGTGAGGTGGGCCTTCAGCCCGGGGAACGGGCTATCCTTGTCAATGGCCGAGTGCGTCATTCATTCGTTTCTCATGAACCTTGTGGATAACAAACCCTCATGCATAGCTCGTCGGTCCTATCTCTCCTGCTTCGGAGTTCGTTTCAGAAGACTTTGTGGCGTTGGAAGCTTACGAAATGAAAAAGCGAGTTGGACGCGTCGTGCGAGCTCTTGAGGCAGTTCTTCCAGATACAGAACTCGATGCGTACGTGCTCTTGACCTGCGCTGCTTTTGGGTTCTGATGTTGATTTTTCGTGTACACAGGTTTGCATATGCAAACATAGCATCGGTGGCGTCATCGATTATCTATGCGGATCAGCAGCCAGATCCGAGTGAAGTCGGATTGTTTGACAGCGCACCGAAGCCCAGAACGAGGAGCTACAGGCATTTATCAGGCAGCTACACGTCTGTGTTTTCTCATCGGCATGTAGCGGTGAAATAGCGAGCTGAACAAATAACTGCATTTTCAGAAAATTTGAATTTGGTGCTCAAGAGGACGCGCTAACGCACCTTGTACTGCTGCTTGATCCCCTGAGCGAAGCAACACAGAAGTGGAGCGCAATATTGGAGGTGAGTCAACAATATAGCGTAGCAAAATCATCAGGTTGATGTGGATGAACATAGAAACATGAGGAACTTTTCCCAGAGGTGTACTTTGAACTGTATCTCAATCCGACCCAACATTCGGAGGTATACAAAATCCCCTGACTGATACTGCCAAAACTCATTGGATTCACAGATCCCACTCAAACGATTTTACCGGTATAGCGTGGAGCCTCATTTACAATATGACAACAACGGGTAAGTAGGTCTGTGTTTCTGCCTATGATGGTGCTGAAGAGTATTCCAGCCATGAACTGCCGGTGCAAGTAACCTTCAATGGGCTGTCCGCAGATCCAATATATACCCTTAGTATGGACGTCCCCCCCTCGTGGCTCGTTCGCCCACGGGAGGCGCTCTACGACCTTGACAACATTCAGCCAAGCACGCTTCCACCCAGCGGCCTTCATGCTCTTTTCTCGCTCGACTACCTCGTCGTTGAAGGACATGCACGGGAAACGAATTTCAACAGCCCCCCTCGGGGCGTACAGCTTCAACTTGCCACTTCATCTCTTGTTGCAAATTATACGCCGTCCGTAGTCGATGATACTCAGGTCGTCGCGAACCTTGGTTACCTGCAGTTCAAAGCGCGTCCGGGAACGTTTAAACTTGATATTCGCGAGGGCAGAGGCCGTGAGGTGTATGAAATGGCCAGCGTGGGGAGTGAGGGCTGGAACAGTCCTTCTGTGAAAGAATCTGGAGAAGAGTTGACCGTCATGAGCTTTGAAGGGCTGACGCTGTACCCGAGGTTGACGCGAAAGCCAGGTATGGAAAGAGTAGATGTGCTGGGTGGTTTAGAGCAACGATCAGATCATTCTCACACTATCGTAAGTGGTATTCTGTCAAAGTGGGTTCTTTCTTTCGTTACCGCCCATGTTTGTTCTGAAAGAGTTATCACAGGATTTCGTCTCTTTTCACGTCGCAGAGTGAGACCACGACTCAAGTTGCGAAGACGAGAGCCAAGCATGCAGATATCAACATCTTCACAGTTGCTTCTGGGCTCCTCTATGAGGTGAGCTCTCTTCCCACATTTACGAAGCTCACTGTCTCCAACAACTTACCTCTTCCAGCGCTTCGCTTCCATCATGATTCTTAGTGTCCTACGTAACACCAACAGCAGTGTTAAATTCTGGTTCATAGAGAACTTCCTATCACCTTCTTTCCTGGTCAGTTTGCGTGATGAGTTTCGGTTGCAAATACACCCCTCATTGTCATATGCAGGAATTTATACCCCACATGGCTGAAGAATACGGCTTCCAGTACGAGCTTGTGACTTATAAATGGCCCTCTTGGCTCCGCGCCCAGAAGGAAAAACAACGCATTATTTGGGCATACAAGATCCTTTTCCTCGATGTTCTATTTCCGATGGACCTGAATAAAGTCATCTTTGTCGACGCGGATCAAATCGTCCGTGCGGATCTGCAAGAGCTGGTCGATCTCGACTTGCAGGGTGCACCGTATGGATATACACCTATGGGCGATGACAACCACGAGATGGAAGGTTTTCGGTTCTGGAAAACCGGATATTGGCGAGACTTTTTGGGCGGTCTGTCATATCATATCAGGTGGGTCCAACATCCGTCAGTCGCATGTTGAACGCATTTGACTCTTCTCCAGTGCCCTGTATGTTGTAGATCTTGTTCGTTTCCGCCAGGTATATATTATTGCTCTTCTGATGACCATCCCTTACTAATGAACGTTAGATGGCCGCGGGTGTATGTTTACTCCCTTCATGGTGTCCGAGGAATTTTGGTGACATTTTGGTTTCAGGACATCCTCCGTGGACAATACCAGATGCTTTCGGCTGATCCAAATTCGCTCGCTAACTTGGACCAAGGTAAGTCATGCGAATTCCGAGAGGGTACGGAACAGTCTGCTAACCCAAGCAAAGATCTGCCGAATAACATCCAAAGAGACGTGCCAATAGTGAGTCGATAATCGCTTTGAGTGATTCAGGCAACTGATGGCCACTAGTTCTCTCTTCATGAAGACTGGCTTTGGGTATGTGAAGCTCGAGTTATCCCCCAATCCAATACTAATGATGTGGCTGATGTAGTGTGAAACCTGGTGTACGTTGTTAGCCTCAATTTCGATTCTTTCCTTGATTTTTATCAATATGCAGGCAGTAAAGATCGCCTTCATCGTGCCAAAACCATCGACTTATGTCAGAACCCACTTACGGTCAGTCTTGCTAGATAACATTGGTGATCCATCTGACACATCGCATGGTATACGTAGAAAGAACCGAAATTGTCTCGTGCAAGGCAGATTCCTGAATGGGAGGAGTACGACAACGAGACTGCGCAATTTGCACGCAAACTTGCTGCGGAAGGCAAGATTCATTCAAGCATTGCTACTGCCGGTTCGGATGTCCTCGCGAATGTCGGATCGGCCCAGTCAGCCAAAAACAATGATATCGGAGGTGCTTCAGATTCAGACGATAAGGATCCTCAACACCGCCATGATGAACTGTAGATATTTGGATAGACATTGGCGATTTTGTAACCGGACCTTTAGAGCAGCACTGGTTCATGCCGAAATTTCTCAGGCTCTAGACAGTAACTCGACTTTGGGCTGTGGCACACCCAGACACAATCCAGAATTCCTATTGCATGATCTATAATTGTTTGTTAATCGTAAGTCTTCGGCCAATATCAATACCGACTTATGTTCCAGGGCGCACTAGCCTCTCATCATAAAAAAAAGAACGAACTAATATTCCTTCTATTTGGTCTGCCTACGCGAGACTAGAAGGCCTCCAGTTGCGATCAATCCATCATGGGCAGTTCATTCTAGCTTCCCATCATATCGCGATTGCCTCTATCTTGCGATCGACAAACAAGAAAGGACTAGCTGAGTGTCGCAGCCTCCTGAGATTACTTGGATCAGCATAGATCAGTTCTGGGGCCCGAAATGACGTGGGCCCGACAGACGCGGCACTACTACCACTACTTTCTTCAGAAGTTCGGATCGTTCATGCCCTGTCCCCCGTGGTCAAGTTAACCCTGCCCTTGCCACGTCACTACAAGCGCCAGACGGTCCAGCCTTACACCGACGTGAGTCAGCATTTCTGCATCATGATACTGAGCCCGGCGTCGTTGTCCGGTGACTCTGGTACATGTCATACAATGATACTTCGAAAGGAACAGCGAACTCGATCTGTCCTGGAGCCGCATCAGCCTATCTGCGTCAGGAGTTAGGACTCGGACCGCTTCATCTTAGTCACGTCACTCAAATTTCCGGTACGAGCAAGTGGCCAAGGTCCGAGGGCCATTAGATTGGCGTGTCGCAGCTGATTTCATCAACATCACACGCTGAATGCTTGTGAGCGGCCGGCTTTTCATTAGAGACGCCCGCATCGGTAAGTTTGACGCGCAGCAATATGGAGGGCATGAAGGGCACACTGCCAATGGTGTGGACGACCGTAACAGGGTGAGAGGGCACACTGGATGCGAGTGTGGTGCGACGAAGTTTTTGTGAAATTGGCTTTGGTTGTTATTTTCTGTTCGAACAACTTGGGTTTCGATCTTTTGGTTATGTGGGTGCGGCAGCCTGCCTGTCACTGGTCATCATTCTGAATCGCATTAGTGATCCATCATACACAATGCAATTTAGAAACGTGAATGTGGTGAGTGCTCTTACGACCGAAAAGTGAAATACAGGTCATTTTGTTTTGTGGTTGAGGCATCCCGGAAGCTTGGCTTGCTTGTCTGCATTGCGTTGTCCTCGTGTTCGCTTATATATATTTACAGATAGCTGCTAGATCTTGATTCTTGAAGATGAAAAATTTTAAAAACAAGGCACATAGTACCGTAAGTACGTGTGATAGGAGAAGTAAGGACGTAACGAAACGAAGATATCTTCGCTAACCATTGTCCCGATGATCGATAGTCTTCACCATGACGTTGCGTTCCTCGTACACGCGGACCTTGCACTGGCTTGCATTGGTCTAAATCCTTGCTGTGGTAATATGTTTCTCAGCTATGTATACACAGCAATAGCTCCTTGGCACCGACAATGGTGAGAGCGGTCAAAGATACAATGCATAAAAACACTACACTTCAAACTTCAATACTATACAGTGCGGTGTATCTTTGATTGACGTGATGCTGGGTCTCCACGAACTCGATGCATAGTCCCGTTCCTGTGGAGCCAGAATCGTGTCTTATCAGATATATTGTAACGCGAATAATGTCTTATCGTGGAGTGGCGGTTGATATGGAGTGATATGAGATGTGGGAAGGAAGTGACCTTGGGCGTAAGTAGGTGTTAAAGGTTGCGGGGCAGGAGCGGTTGAAAGAAGTGAGGGCACCGCAGCCTTGAAGGTGCGTCGCGTCCGTTTCATAGAGTTTAAATGAAATCCGATCGGTGGGGAAACACTTACGCAACATGTACAAAGAGAGCTCCACTCCTATCAGCAGGTGATGCGTGCAGATTTCATAAGCGAAAGATGGAATAGGAAGTAGGAAACGTTTTGGGTGACGGACGCGTGAAACGAGGCGTCTGGGAAAGGCCAAAGCGGCGCCGTGCGAGATCAAGGTTGACGGAAAGGGGATACCGGGGGAAAGACCATTGGCGTACTAGGCACGGACGATAATAGAGACTGGTGCGGTGGGGACTAGTAGGCGAGGTATTATTAAGATAAGGACGGTATTGTTCTTGTGACCATCCTCGTCCGAGCAACGTTGTAATTGCGTCAGTACATCAATGCAAACTATAGGGAAGCACAGTAGGGGTGCAGGTGATTGTAGTCTAGGAGATTTGCCAGCTCAACGACAGCAACCAGGACCGAGCTCCAAGTTGCGGTAGGTTATTGTATTATGGTCTGGGCATGAACATGACAAGTACCACAATTGGGAGGGCCACGAAGGCAGCACATTCTTTTTTGTGTCACTCCTGTGGACAATGTGGAAGATTCCGAAGAAGCAAGGTGAGCTGGCAAAGATCCCGCGGGTGGAGCACGGTGCAGATATAGAGGATCTGCACAGGATTCTTGGCGTAATGAAGCGAAACCTAATGCGGATCGAAGGCACCAGAACCATCAAATCCACAAATATCTACAAATAATATCCAAATATGGATCTATTCAGACTCCGATTTTTAAAAATTGTGACGGAAATACCTTATATGGAAATAGTCACAGCTGCGCTGTGTCGGAGAACAAAAAGAGCTCCATGTGTCATCCTCAGATATCTAACCTCCCACGCTATCCTCGTTTTTTATTCCTCTCCCAACTTTCATCGTCCTCGTCGTCCTCGTCGCTGTGCTCGACGTACTCACTATTTTCTTCAACGTCCTACCTTTTCCCAAATGCTCCTTGCACACAAACCACACGCACTCCCCATCATGTCCCCCAATATCACTCATCGTCGTCATCCTTCCGCTCCTCCGGCAGTCGTAGTTCAAGCAACAAAAACACCTGGCTTGCTCTTCGTCTCAAAGCAGCCCTCACGAGCTTCAACGCCCCGTAATCATCCCTCGCAGCCTCAGAGTCATCTTCAGAAGCAATTTCGCTCTCCAAAGCCGAAAGGTCGTCCACCACAGCCTCAAATTCTAGACGCTCATTCACCCGATGACTCCGCAAAGTCTGCTGCGCAGAAAGTTTCTCCTGACATTGCTGTCGCTGTCGAGAAGAAGCTCGTTCCTCCGGCTACACCATCTCCGGACAAGTCCGCCCGAGGTAGACAATCCAAGCCGCCTAAAGATAAGGGAACGACTAGGTAATTATGACCCCTTTGTTGTTTACACGCTTGTAACTTTCCTGACTACGATCATTTGTCGCTTCTCCTTTGGTAGAAGCTCTTCTTCCCAGGCGCAAGCTCGCCGCAACAACATTCGCCAGCCTTCGCCACCTATTCTCTCGCAGGTAGAGGGTGCACCATCTTCATTAACCCAAACCTTTGCGCATCGCGACAACAATCCTGCATCCAACTCTTTTGATCCCTTCGTTGTCAGTTCCGATTCTGATTCGGACAACCGCTTACGTATAACCATGCCGTCGACGGTAAAGAACTCTTCTACTCAGACTCCTCCCCCGCAGAGTGGCAAGCTTGCTGCTCGCCGCCGCCGCCAGCAAATCACCACCCCAACCCCTGCCACTCGTGTTGTTGATGTGCCTCGTTCTAATATTCAATCTAATCGGCCCAACATATCTCGTTCGGCTCCCAATCAATCTCCTGCGCCACTCAGAGCTGCACGGCGCGCTTCCGCTGTCTGTGCCGCAGATTTCCCCATCTGCGACGACACCACTGACGTTGATGATACATATCCATCAACCCCCACTCGCGAGAAATCTGCAGCAACTTGGCAGCAGCTTGTATCAGAGCAAGGTCCGCGCACGGCGCCCTTAAATTCCACCACGGGCTTTCCGTTTGGTGGGCATCCGAACTACAATACTCCCTCTCCACCCCGCAGACATTATAGGACGCCCAGCGAGGGTGTTTTTAACATGTCCTTTGACGAGGACATGACGTCGACTTCGGATGCTTCTGAAGAACAGAAGAAGTTGTTTGGCTTGATGCCAAGGAAGCACGGGTCAGTTGGACCGAGTGTCGCCCGTGCTGGCAAGGATAAGACCGGGTTCTTCGCGAGTTCAGTATTCCAAAATTCGCCAAGTCCTGACGAGTTGCCTCCACCCCCTTTTTGAACGACACTTATCTTATCACCAAGTGTAAAGGTTGGTGTGATTACTTCCTTCTCACGGCAACGTCACTTATCATTAGATAGCAGCTTAGATTTTTCGTAACCGGCAAACAGCCCCTAGACTAATATCACCTCATCGCCAGCATAATCACCGCATCTTTCGCCACGGAATGCTTTCGAACGTACTTAATAAACCCTCATCGCGCAAAAGTCGACATACACCTTGCTTCAATCTTCCGTGGCGCACAGTGTTTTATACCTCTTTTACCGATATCATTATCCTTTCGAAGTCTTCCATCTGGCATTGGTTCTTTCGTGGTCTTTTTCTCTTGGGCTGTTGGCTCGGATCCACTCGCCGCTCTGCACTTGCTTGTCGTATACTCCGGTCTATTTTTCGGTCATGGTCACACGCATTGGACACACTCGCGGCTTTTTATACCAGATGTATTCGTCTGGGTTACCGTCCAGTGGCGACATTCATACCTCGCGCGCTGGCGGTTCAATTTCCATCAATTTCTTCTCACCTCTCAATGTGTCACTACCACGGCTCAATACCGCATCATCATGCTTTCGCAACATCGCATTGGCATTTTCTTATTATCTCGGCCCCAACTCGCGGGCTTTGTATAAAAGGCGGCACTAGGCGCAGACTATCCACTACATAACGACAAAATCTTACCATTATCAAGTCTCGCGTCGTCTGCTGCGTATTGTGTATATGACCCTTCCAACCGACCGTGCTTATTTATCTATCGGCCTCGCGTCCACGCGGGGGGGTCCTAGCATTTTCACCTCTCAGCGTGTTCTTGGATCTTGGGACTTGTCTTGTGATATTCTCCTCATTCTCCCCTTTCTCTTCTTCTACATCTACGGTTTTTTCTTCTCATTTCTAACAGTCTTCTTCTCTCGGTTCTCCTGGTTTTACTATCGTATCATTTCCCGGCACCCGCTTGTGTTTTTAGTCCGATTCCTTGGGTGCTTGGGTTATCTATTTCTTCCCCATTCTTTTCCAGTTCCTTCCATATTCTCCCATTCCCATCCTGCTCCCAGCTGCCGCGCTTCCTTTCCCATTCTGCCAGCAGCTTTTATTTTCAGATGACACAGGTGTATCAATATCTCGACCCAACATCCCGGGACTATCACGTCGCATCATTAACATCCCTCACCTTTTGCCAATGTGCTATAGCCACTTCATTTTCTTCGGCTCCCAGCCATTCCATGTCCCTTACTCTTGTTCTCTGTTCATGATGTGACATGGTTTTCCAGTGTATAGCATGTCTGGGTGTACGTCTGTTCTGTTTCATTTAATGGCGTTGTATATTGACCACACCTTCGATGCAGTTCCATCATACGTTCCTATTCTACCATGCACAGGCGTGGATGTACATACAAAATCTCCTACCCGCTGCTTCATAGGCCGTTTTTTCTATCACCGGCGCCCACCTGTGCACCTTCCATCCGCCATTAAGATACAGTAGTTATACTCTCACTCGTTATACACAACATCAACCCGTACACTCTTTACTGTGTCAATATAGACCTTTATTGACTCGTGGTCAATTATCTGCGAAAGCTGGTGAATGGGCGCTTGAAATTTGAAACATGCTTCGCTTTCGACTGAGTCATATGAACGTGCTATCGTGCAGATCAGCACCATCAAATAAATCAAGATATCTCATCCCCCAAGATCGCACAGTCCCCTCAGCCGCAGTTTCTTCCTACACCACAGACACACTAACAATGGGACGCGGAAAGTATCCACACGTCGCTGTCATTGGCGTCGGGGGCGTCGGGACCCAGGTCATAGAACAGATGAACACAAACCCGTTCCATGGATTCCAGCTCGTCGCACTCTGCTCGTCCAAGCGCATGCTCATATCCACCAAAGACACCTGCCTCAAACCCGTAGCATGGAAAGACGCGCTGAACGCCAGCGAGACGCCCGTCGACTTCTCCGCTGTGCAGAGCGCGCTGCGGGAGCTCGCTGAGCAGGGCGAAACGGCTGTGTTTATTGACAATACGAGCTCGCAGGCTGTGGCGGAGATGTACCCAGGGCTGCTGGATGCGGGCATCGCTGTGGTGACGCCGAATAAGAAGGCGTTTTCGGGTGAGGTGGCGCTTTATCAGGGTATCGCGCTGGCGGATGCTAAGAGGGGGAAGTATTTGTATGAGTCGACGGTGGGTGCGGGGCTGCCTATCATCTCGACACTGAAAGATCTGGTAGAGACGGGGGACAAAGTGAGTTCTTTCGCCTGGTGGTGCGATGGATGGATGGAGGCTGATCGTATGGATGTTGTGTTGCGATCATTCAGGTCCTGAAGATCGAGGGCGTTTTCTCGGGGACTATGAGCTATATCTTCAACAACTTTTCTGCTGTCGAGGGAAGTAACGAAAGCTTTTCCTCGATAGTCAAAGTTGCTCGAGCACAGGGATACACGGTATGGCTTGGCTTCTTCATCTGTTTTCTTCGCGTAGCGCTCAAGCGCCTGTCGCCAGGAACCCAACCCGGCAGATGATCTGAACGGCGCAGACGTCGCCCGGAAATTGACGATCCTCGCGCGTATCATTCCAGAGATGAAAGATGAGCAGGGAAATTTCCCACTGCTCCACGGGTACCGTTCGGTAGACACCACTTCCTTGATCCAGGACGCCCCTTCAAGTGCTGTTTCCAACGGGGATGAGTTCATGAAATGGCTTCCCGAGCAAGACGCGCACTTTGCACAGATGCGTGAGCAGGCCGCAAACGAGGGCAGCGTCCTCCGTTACGTAGGCGTCGTCGATGTGAAAAATAAAATCGTAAAAGCCGAGTTGGCGAAGTACGTCGACTTGATTTTGCAAGCCATCTTTCATTCTGATCGACTTTTCAGATACCCGAAGACTCATCCGTTCACAACCTCGTTGGGAGGATCGGATAATATCATTATGTTCCACACCGAACGCTACGGGAAACGACCCCTCATCGTCCAAGGTGCAGGGGCTGGCAACGATGTAACGGCTATGGGAGTCATGAGCGATATTCTAAAGTTGATGAGACCGTAAAGTGGAATACAACAATCAAGTTATAATGTAACAACCATCAACAGAGACATCGAAAGGTCTAGCAGCATGTGGTACAATTAGTCTGTGCAAATCATCGGTATCAGGGGTACTGCAGGATGAACTCCTTCATGGGCTGCTCCCAGCTACACAACGACAGGCCCGAACCCCCGCATATATGCAACATGATTGACGGCAGCTTCTGCATGATATGCCTCAGGCGATGCCGGGTGTCCGAGATACTCCTCGCCTCGATTGTTCCACGACTCCGCAACGGCATGATGCGCGATAGGTTCTCCAAGCGTTTCCTCTGGCCCTCGTTAGCATCAGACATAACCGCCTGCAGCACCTTATTGTACGTTTTGCTGCCCGGAGTCGTGAGGTTCGCGAGGAAACCGGTCGTCTGGTTGAATACAATGCTGGTGAGGGTCGGGTAGAAGTGGACTAGGGAGCCAGGCGTGCCGCATACTTTGGGACAGTCGGGGTTGGGGCACCCTGGTGGGTCCACGCCGTTCGCATCTTGACACTTTCCGTGGAAGTGACGGGGGAATATGGCAGTCTCGAGGCCTACGTAGGCGGTGAGGTTGTAGGCTTCCATGACGGGGTCGAAGTACTGGATAGGGTTTTGTTGGCGGGCTGGAGCAGGGATGAGTTGCGTGTTGATCTGGTTGGCCTGAGTGGGTCGTTGGAATGATAATATGTCTAGTGAAAAAAGGGTTCAATGGAAATGTACTTGCCATGGTTTGGAGGGTCGTGAAGATGGCGCTAGTGTAGTGCCCTAGAAATGCGTTGGTGATCCCGACGATGCATTCGCCTTCGCAGGCAGTTACAGCGGCCGGCGCTAGGAGGAATAAGAGAATAGTAAGAGTAAGCTGCATGTTTAAAAAATAGTGTGGTGTAATCGTCCAGCGAGATGGAAGTTTCGTTGATGGTTCGTTGAATATTCAGACGTGAGGTCATCACGTGATAAAAAATCAACGGCTTCGAATATACCAGTATACAGCGTGCAGCAGCCAGCTCAAGCGCTTCTGAGTTTGGAGTTCCTAGAGCCTCAAGCGATTAACTGATTGTTCTGTACAACTTGAAGTATGGAGACCGTCGAAAACCCTGTACAAAACATTCAGGGTGAACGAGAAACCTACTCGTATCAAAAACGCCAAGACAGTAGTAGCATTACTCCTTCGTTGCCTGCATCTGCTTGCACCATGAGTATACCAGAGCTCCGGTGGAGGATTTTCCGGATGGTCCACTTGGACTTGGTGCCTTCGAGAAGAAAAGGAACACTCCTGGCACTTGCCTTGACGTGCGAGTCATTTTCTGAACCTGCACTGGATCTTTTGTGGCGAGAGCTGGATGGACTTGACCCACTTATCAGATGTCTCCCGCGGAGTCTGTGGAAACTAGACAAACAAGAGCTGGTCAGTCAAGCCCTGTCTCATGCTTGAGAGTATACCTATTTTCTGTCGATAGGAATTTCAAAGAGCCATGACGTTGGACGATTGGTCTATTTTTTGCAAATACAACCACCGTGTCCGTTCACTCCATATGACATTGAAGTCCTATGGTCCGAGTCGGATCGGTACCGAGATTTGGGGTGCCTTTGGATGTCCTCCCTTCTCCTTTCCATTACTCCCCAACCTCAGATCTCTTACCTGGGATGTACCCAGCGGAATATACTCATATATCCGATGGTTTGTGACCCAAACATTGACAACACTCAAAATCTATATTGGCTACGATTTCAAGTTTGGCTCATCTGCACAGTCCATCTTGTCGTGCATCTCGATGCTATGTCCTTCTCTCTCTCATTTCCACCTTATAGGATCAGGAGATGCGTCCATCGCATTACAGCGCTGGTCTCATCTAATATCAGTGAAGACAGAGGGGATATCTGATGCAGCCATACTACACCTGTCCAATCTGCCTTCACTCCGAAAACTACACATTGAATTGCATCATCCGACATCCATTGCTGCAGATACCCAAAAGCTCCTTCAGCGTCCTGTGTTCTGTGCGCTGCAAGAGCTGGGTGTAACGTGCGAGAGTCTGGCAGCATCAGATGCTTTTTTCGAGATGCTCTCAATTGCTCCAAAGATTCTATCTTTCAGGATGGATGATGGAGAGGAATCTCCGTGCGCCCTGCCGGCTTCAATTTCTCGTATATCTAATGCATGTGCACACAGTGCACTGGAGCATCTTGAGATCCTTGTGTTCTTTCTTGATACTGATACTCCAATCAGTGCTGCAACTTTTCAACCCCTCTGGGCCTTCCACAACCTTCGCAAACTCAACTTCCAATCGGATTATGATATGCATTTGGACGATGTCGCTCTTTTGCAGATGGCCAAGGCTTGGCCCCTCCTTGAAGAATTGGCGATACATGGACAATACAACGCCCTTTGGGGTAACTACCCTCATCTTATTACCCCAGATGCCTTCGTCTCATTGTTGAAACATTGCCCACGCTTAACCTCAGTAGCCATTGTGATAAATTGGTCTGCTGTCGACCGACGTGGCATATCCTCTAAAATTCCCTACCAAGGATTCACACACGGAGCATTATCATATGCAGACTTTGATAGCTCAACATTTCGCCACGTGACAGGGATCGCGGCTTTCCTCTCAGCTATCGCACCCAAGCTGGAAAGGGTTGTTGGGTGGGGTGCTGATTACCATGATGTTGATCATCCAAACTTCAAGAAATACTCTACGAAGTGGAAAGATGTCCATCATTTGGTGAAAGCCTTCTCTATTGTTCGTGAACAGGGGAGGCGCATGGCGCTCAATGCGGGGGTAGCTGTTGGTGATGTTGGTGGGAGTACCGGTGATTCTAGGGAGGATAGCGCAAGTAACGGCGAACATCCATCATTTTCTGACCAAGCCTCATCCGAGTTCGAGGAGTCCGAGGAAGAGTGACCCAAAATGTGGACAATAACGCATGCGGCACCTTTTGCACTGTGGATGTCGTAGCACTGATGCAGCAGGGCAGAGAGGAGGTGAACGGAGAATCGGGAATGTACCGGCGGGCGAAGCTTTATGTTCGTTTTTGAACAACTATGTACCACTCCGATAGCCTATTGCTAGCTCAGTAACTTAACTAGACGGCCCAACTGTAAAAACATCGTCGTCATGTGGGGCGTCGGAAACCATGTCAAAGGAGTCCTGCCTCAACCCCATAAGAGCCAGTGATACACCCATCAAATTGTCCACTGTGCAGTGTGTGCTGCAGGAGTTCATTAAGCAGAGATGGTTCTGATCGACTTTGCAGATACCCGAAAACTCATCTGTTCGCATTGCGCAACCTCGTTGAGAGGATCGAACAATATCATCCCATTCCACAACAAGCGCTATGGTATACCTCTCATCGTCCAAGGTGCAGGGACTGGAAATGATATAATGGTCGAAGTATAGTATACATGATAGGGTTGTGTTGCTGAGATAAGTACGTGTTGATGCAGTAACCTAGTTTGCGTGTCACTAAAAAGTTGAGTGAGAAATATGTAATTGGATGTACTCTAAATTGTTTTCGATGAGCGTCGTTGAACACGGTGCTGGTTAGTCTCCCGTAGGCAGACCCTAATAGAATGAAGATAGTCGTTCCTTCTATATCAGGGGTGCTGGTTGGACATTCATGGCGCACGATCTTGTCACGTGAGGAAAAATCCATGCTGAAGTCTGACATGTTTCTAGCCGCTAGTGAGCTCAAGCTCAAGCAGGTGAGTCTGACATTGACTTACAACGAAATTTCAACTTCGAATGATAAGTGCCCTGACAGCAACAATTCATCCTGTGATTAGACACAACTACGACATCTTTTGTGGAGTCCACTGCGTGCCATTGGCAGCAATTATCTGATTGTCCTGTGCCCACTGCTACCCACTGCCGCTGCAAGTATGGAGGCCAAATTCTATGTACAAAGCATTCAGGATGGACGCGAAACCTATTCGCATCAAAGACAGAAAGACAGTAGCATTTCTCCTTCGTTGCCTGCATCTGCTCGCACCCTCAGCATATCAGAGCTCCGATGCAAAATTTTCCAGCTGGTCGACTGGGGGCCCTCGAGAAAGATGACACTCCTGGCACTTGCATTGACATGCGAGTCATTCACTGGACCTGCACTGGACCTGCACTGGACCTTTTATGGCGAGAGTTGGATGGGCTTGGCCCACTTGTCAGATGTCTCCCGCAAAATCTATGGACACTAAACAACCAAGAGCTGGTCAGTCAGGCTCTGGCTCATGCTCGCCAGTATACCAATTTACGTTCGATAGGAATTCCAAAGGGCCATGACATTTGATGACTGGTCTATTTTTTGCAAATACAACCACCGTGTTCGTTCACTCAATATGGGATGGTTATCCGATCGGGTCGGTACCGAGCTTTGGGGTGCTCTTGGATGTCCTCCATTCTCCCTTCCATTACTCCCCAATTTGACATCTCTTACCTGGCATGCGCGTAACGGGGCATTCCCATGTATCCGATTGTTTTTGACCCAAAAATTGACGACACTCAATATCGATGTGTCCGAACTCAAGTTTGGTCCATCTGTGCAGTCTATCTTGTCGTGTATTCCGATGCTGTGCCCATCTGTCTCGCATTTTGACCTCCAGAGTAGTTCAGGATTAGGAGATGCATCCATCGGGTTGCAATGCTGGTCTCATCTAGTATCGGTGAAACCTGGAAAGATTTCTGATGCAGCCCTACTACACCTATCCAATTTGCCTTCCCTTCGAGAACTATATCTTAAACTACATTTAACACCCATTGCTGCCGATACCCAGAAGCTCCTTCAGCACCCTGCGTTCTCTGCGTTGCATAAACTGGACGTAACCTGCGAAAGTCTGGCGCCGTTAGATGCTTTTTTCGAGACCCTCTCCATTGCTCCAGAAATACTATTCATCAAGATTGTTTTCATTGACGGAGTGGATTTCGCACTGCCGGCTTCGATTTCCCGCATATCCAATGCATGTACATACAATGCATTGAAGCATCTTCGGATCATCGTGGATGGTATGGATAGTGATCCCAATACTCCAATCAGTGCAGCAGTTTTCCAGCCCCTCTGTGCCTTCCGTAATCTGCGCAAAATCGACCTCGAAGTGGACTATGACGTGCAATTGGATGATGCCACCCTTTTGCAGATGGCTAAGGCTTGGCCCCTCCTTGAAGAGTTAGCAATCCATGGAGAATGCAGCGCTTCGAGTCCTCATAATATCACCCTAAATGCCTTCGTCTCACTGTTGCAACATTGCCCACATTTGACCTCAATTGGCATTGCCTTGGACTGGTCCGCTGTAGACCGACGTGACATATCCTCTGAAATTCCCTACCAAGGATTCTCACACAACGCACTATCCAACGCAGACTTTGGTAGCTCGAGGATTCACCATATGATAGGGGTCGCGGATTTCCTCTCAGCCATTGCACCCAAATTGGAACACATTGTGGGGTGGAAACCTGATTCCCATTATGATCATAAAGACTGCGAAAAGTACTCTCTCAGATGGAAGACTGTCCATCAATGGGTGAAAATTTTACGTATGGTCTGTGAACAGGAGAGGGGAAGAATAGTGCTCAGTGCAGGGGAGGATGTCGTTCGTGATGAGGCGGAGACGAATCCGAGGACGGATCTGACCACGTCTCGTTGGACTCTGGAGACGAAGTATGATTCAAAATGTGGACAATAGCGCACACGGGTTTTTGCACCAAGTCAATGTTGACTTGAGTGTGACCCTTTCGGTCAGAGTGTTTCCACCTTTACTTACAGCACCGGTTCGCCAAATATACACCTTATTTTTGACAAAGTTTCATCTTCTGTTGCCTAGTGGATGAGCTGAGCTACTGAGTTTCAATTTGGGCGTTCGTTCAACGTTCATCACCAATGGGCTTCATATGAATCTCGGAGGGAATGAAGAATCAAAATGCTTTGGGTCATTGGTTGCACTGCCGTAACAGGTTGAGGCTTCATACTTTGTAGGCCTAGCTGCTGTCATTCTGGTGAGTAATAGTATCCGATGTATCACACGCCTTCGGTCGAGGCGTCGAGGACTCGGTCCGATCGTCTCCGACGGTCCAAAATGTGCCGCACGCCGAGAGCACCTTGTTGAAATAGCACAACTGAGAAGTTAGATAAACCTCCGATTTGGCTCCGATTGCAAAGTTCTTCCGCTATCAGAGGCGCCGATTTGCTCTAATCTCGGGAGGCTGCATCCTAAGTCTGCACTTTAATGTTTTATCCGCTACTGGGGAGTCGCCAGGCTACATGTTCTGCCTACACTCTCACCATCCACGCTGGAGTTCTGCCGCGGGCCAACCCTGCCAGACTGACTGGTAGAACAGCCGAGGTCCGCCCACAACAATCACTTATTAGCAACATGTTTTCCTACATTGAGCCCAGAGTTGTCCCACCAGCTTATCCTACACCAT
>PVYJ01002975.1:2404-13538 GCA_002995095.1 Rhizopogon sp. AM-2018a | reverse complement strand
AAAGAGTGAGAGCTATCGTTACGTATACCGATGAAGTTCCGGGTGATATGTTTTATTGAATTGATCGGCTTACCGAGGAGGTCGACGATGGGTGCATTGTTTAAGACAGATGGGGATCGATGGGAGTCAATTGAGAAAACACGGCTGGCTGCAACAAAATAAGTAATGAGGCGTGGTGCTCGAACATGATCATGATCATGATGGCAACATGAGGCGCTTGGCACCTTCTGCTGGGGTAACCGGAAGCAATGTGGTAAGTTTAGTTTGGCCATTCTGTCGTCGAGCTTGCACCGTGACCGAAATAATTCACGGCGTTGAACTTTTTTTACTTGACTGAGCAGCAGTGCTGAGCGCTAGCGCTGAGCGAGGACAGGAAAGGACTCCTTGCGCCGCCTCATCCGTCAAAGCAGGTGATTGGTGGGATCTAGCCGGTCCGATAATCTGACTCGACGTGTAATGCGACTCAGATCACTCCTTCATCAATTTCTACCACAGAGACGCTGCTACTCCCATTCAACCATGTCTGTCGTCAATAAATCAGCCCATCCATTCGACAAATCCCGCCTCGACGCTCTCCTCAATCGCAGATTCTTCTACGCCCCAGCTTTTGAAATTTACGGTGGTATGCACCGACTCTATCTCCTCGTCTTACAACTCACCATCCATTCAAACAGGCGTCGCTGGCCTTTACGACTATGGTCCACCAGGCTCTTCCTTACAAGCCAACATCATCGCAGAATGGAGGAAGCACTTCATCGTCGAGGACCACATGCTAGAACTTGATACCACCATCATGACTCCCGCTCCCGTATTCGAGACTTCCGGCCATGTCGCCAGATTCGCAGACTGGATGGTCAAGGATACAAAGACAGGCGATGTCCTCCGTGCAGATCACCTCGTCAAAAATGTCCTACAAGCACGTCTCGCTGGCGATCGTGAAGCTCGCGGTTTGGCTGCCCAACCTAAAGATGACGAAAAAGACAGAAAGAAGAAGAAGAAAGCCAAAACCGTCGCAGTCCAGCTTGCAGATGACCTGGTCAAAGAGTTCGAAAACATCCTTGCCCAGGCGCGTCATTTCCTCTCTCCTCCCATCATCCCCTTCCTTAACTCTACAATAGCTAGATAATTATTCTGGTCCTGAGCTAGGCGAACTCTGCCGAAAATACGATATCCGTAACCCCGATACCGACAATGAAGTCGGCGAGCCTCAACAATTCAATCTCATGTTCGCAAGCAGCATCGGTCCAACAGGCCAACATCCCGGGTAAAGGCCCCCCCTCTCCACATCACCCTCAAGCCTCTTATTGACACTTCCCCTAGTTTCCTTCGTCCAGAAACTGCCCAAGGCCACTTCCTCAACTTCTCCCGCCTCCTCGACTTCAACAATGGCCGCGTCCCCTTCGCATCCGCCCAAGTCGGCCGCTCCTTCCGCAACGAAATCTCCCCACGCGCAGGCCTCCTCCGCGTCCGCGAATTCACCATGGGCGAGATCGAGCACTTCGTCGACCCAGAAGATAAATCCCACTCCAAATTCCACCAAGTCCGCGACATCGTGCTCAGCCTCCTCGATCGCCACGTCCAAGTCAGTGGCAGCACGCAAGTCACGCACATGTCCATCGGCGAAGCGGTCGATAAAGGCATCGTCGCGAACGAGACACTCGGGTATTTCCTCGCGCGCATCAACCTCTTTCTCATCAAGATCGGCATCAACCCGGATCGCTTGCGATTCCGCCAACATATGGGCAACGAAATGGCACATTATGCGACGGATTGTTGGGATGCGGAGATTGAGAATGCGACGGGGTGGACGGAGTGCGTGGGTTGTGCGGATCGCGCGGCGTATGATCTGTCCGTGCATTCGGCGAAGACAGGCCAGCCGCTTGTGGTCAGGCAGGCTCTGAAGGAACCTGTGGTGACTGAGAAAGAGGTGCCGGAGTTCAACAAAAAGGTCCTGGGCAAGACATACGGTCGCGATGCTGGCATCTTGCAGAAGGCCGTCGGCGAAATGGACCAAGCTCAGCTCACCAGGTTAAAGGGCGAACTTGCCCAAGGGTTCGTCATTTTCTTTCTTTGTTTTCCAGCTCTTGGTGATGCCCCTTATGCAGTTCAGCGATGATATCCGCTGAAGAAAAGGAGTTTTCGCTCACTCCCGATCTATTGACGATCGAGCGCAAGACGTTCAAGCAATCGAGTACGCGCTTACCTTTTTTCATATCACCCAATTTAACCTTTCCTTAACAAATCAGTTCGCGAATTCACACCTAACGTCATCGAGCCCTCATTTGGCTTCGGTCGTATCCTTTATACCTTGCTTGAACATAGTTTCTGGTGCAGGGAACAAGATATCGAGCGTGGAGTGCGTTGTTTCACCATCATTCTACCGGGCATCCCGGCCTTACTCATGACAGGTCCTCTCGTTACCCCCCATCGTAACTCCCACAAAAGTTCTCATCGTCCCTCTGAGCGCCAAAGAAGAATTCGATCCGCTCGTCCAAGAAGTCTGTCAGTAAAAGCGCTCTCGCTTCGATAACGATTGATAAACTGATAACTCGGGACGGTTTTTTTAGCCACCAAATTACGCAAAGCGGGCATCTTCTCTCGTGTAGACGATTCCAACACCTCCATCGGAAAACGCTACGCTCGCAACGACGAATTGGGCACGCCGTTCGGCGTTACGCTCGACTTTGCTTGTGAGTCTTTTCATTGAAAAGCGCTCCGCTGACCCTTGTGGCGAGAAAAAAACAATCAACGCTAACAAAACTCTAATTTTCATTTTGTAAAACAGCTGTCCAGAACCGTACGATGACTCTCCGGTACGTTGTCATGTTTTCTTGTGGCGTCGCGTTGCGGTCCGCTGGTGAAACGACAGACGGACCATTGCCGCTTCTTTTCTGGCTATGACTATATCCTATACGTTAAACTCACTTTTGATTAATTTTTTATAGTGAGCGCGACACGACGGACCAGCTCATCGGTCCTATCGACGACGTCATCGCAGTCGTTACAGAGCTCGTACAGGGCACCATCGACTGGCCAGCTGCGTGCCAGCGGTTGCCTGCATATGACGGTGTCCAAGCTGTCGACTAATCGGGATAAGGCATGGGGGTGTTGAACAAAATAATACTTATTGATGATAGATGACGTTGTCGACCCTGTACCATTACGTTCGGGTCGTGATGGGGAGGGGGGAGGAAAGTTCCTCCGAGGAGAAGGAGAAGTGAATATAGAGGATGGTTGTATCGCCTTCATCCTGCTGATAACATGGATGCCAGTGATATCATACGATAGAGAGAGAGGGGTTTATCAGAAGAAATAATACATACCGTGAAAGGGTATGAGGGATGGCATCCACCGCGAGTTTGTGAAAGAGAAGGGGAAATGAACGTCGCGATCGTAATTAGCTGACAGAAGCCGTTTCATTATGAATGACACGCGTTCCGTGCGAGTGTCCTTCGGGAGGAACTATGCATGTATATCTGATGGACGCCGCAAGCTCCACAATGTGTGGCATCATGCGAGGCGATGACCTGTCGTAAAAAGGTCGAGCACGAGTTTTCCGCTGAAACACTCTGGCGGATATTGACGTTTGAAGGGGGTTGGACAGGAGGATCTTCTGGCTGCCAATGCCAGCGTGACCTATAAATACGAATTTCAAACTCTTGTCGACCTCAGAAGGGCGAAAGCGTTCGAAGAATATTCTACATACATAGCATGAGATGGTGAATCGAATACATACATAGATCTCACACCCACGTTCGGTGCCGGACAGCTTCAGTACAAGGGGCAATCGGGATGTTGTCACCTGGGAGATATCCTATACTCTACGGCGTCGCCATCGTGTGACGTCTAGATTGATTAGCAGAGTTAAGGCCCAAGGGACCCATCTTGCGAAGTCTGTTGTTGACGGTGATTGGGCCACATAGATGACTTAGGTGGCAAATCAGGGGGTGCCTAATAGCTATGTATTACCGCGTTCCTTGGATTGGACGGACCAAGGCCGTGGCCACCAGCCAATATGAAGTATCGCGATCGAGGAGCCATCTGATCAGATGATCACCGTGACCCCCCAAACGGGCCGCCGGCTCTATTGCGTCGTTCGTGATAGAGTGAAAGAGACGATATAATTAATTCTCTTTGGTTTACTTATCCCTTGCCGTCCGCAGTGGGAAAAAAAACCGAACGGAGCGCTCTTGCACGAGTTTTGGCCCAACGGACTTGGCCGAAAAGTTGGAATATGCAATTGTGAAGATCTGCGAAAGTACTAGTGATGCTTCGAATAAGATGAAGTCTATCGATACGCGTAAGGAACTTCTTCTGCTTTGTTCGATTATGATAAGGAACGACCGCGTTGAGAGGGCTGTTCGTGACTCTCATAAAGGGGGCGTAGTAGGGCGTCAGATAGGATATGACTTTGGTGGGACGGACAAATCGCGATTGAGCTTAATTGTTTTGTGAAGTATGTCGAATGTCACTGAGGAGAAGTCGGCGAAATTCGCGTTTTTGATGAGGAGAAGAGAAATGATTTGCTCTTGAAGGGAAGAACGTCCGGAAAGAACCGTGAAGGCAATCAAGTGAATGTGTACCGGTATTTCCCAGGAGACCGCGTCAAAGTCAATCTACGAGGGATATTATAATGAGAGCTGGCCACCGATAGCTGCGCAAAAGGACCCTCGAATTTAGGCGAAGCTGTTTTGACGGGAGACATGGGTAAGGCTAGCCTGCAGGCAAATTGGAAGCATAAGCTTAAAATGGTACCGGTAGCATAGCTTATGGGTGAGAGTGCTTATCATTGGTCCTTTACGGATGTTTCTGTACCAGTTCTTTGTTGATCCAATGGGACCGAAAATAAGGGTCATCCACGCCCTTGATCTAGGACCACCTGCACATCCCTATGAGAACATTTTTTTGTATGAGAGTCAACTGAGTAACATTCGAGATGATGACAGTCACTTCCGGCATCCCGCGGGAAATGAATTCCGCTAAGCGTTATAAGTCCAACACCAAAACATTTCTCCTCATCATCCAGTCAAGGGCTATCCCAAGTTTCTTTATTCTCTTGCATATCTTTTAGAGTCTCCTTTGTTTCCAACTGTCCTACATATTGCTTTGTCTTTCGCCATGACTACACTTCAACCATCCAACTCCCGAGGTGTTCCCGCCGACAAGCTCGTCGCCCTTCCAAGTCTCTCAAGCGGTCTCTCCTCATTACCGCAAGCCAAAAGCATGGATAGCGTGTCACTGCATCCGAACATGTACGCGCAGCGCGCTGCTCAAAGCGAAGCCAAGGTAAGCAACTGTCTTCCGTGTTCGGCACAGTTCACAATTGACATTCAACGCGTTTTCGCGTCTCACAGTTGAAAAGCGTCCTCTCAAAGACTGCTGCTTCTCACCCCCACAATCCTCCACCTATTCCTGCTTACATGAACCCCGTAAGTCACCCTCAATTAGACTCTAACTTACTAGTTTATGCTGACCGCCGCTTTTTTCGGATGTTGACTGTAGCCTCCTCATAATCCAAATTCGCCCAGTTCCTCGCCACCCTTGATGATGCGCAAATCGGTGAATACCTATCTCCATGTTATTCTACTACATTCATTCTAATCTGGATACAATCAAAGAAACCAAAATTCTCGGCCTAACTGGCCTGCCTAGACTCTGCCTTTTCCTTTTATATCTTCCTCTGCTGGGAACTACTGTAGATCTTGCATTACAACATAATGCGGCACGCCACCCTCTCATCGTTCATCCTCATCACTTTATAGCATCGCATATAGACACATCGCATACCTAGATTCATACCATGGCATCTTTTTTTTCATTTTCCCGTGGTTTCTTTTTTTGTGGTTCCTCTTGTTTTGTTCGTCCCAGCCCAGCGCTTCAGGCGACGATTGGATTTAATACGGGTAGCGAGCTTATACATAGCCCGGGAGGTCTCTTACTCTGCTACACGTTCTAGTCACATAATTTAATGGATATTGGGTTTGTTGGACAACTGATATTGGTGTGTGAGCGTCGCTGAAGATCGTTTTGACAGGTCCTCGCGCATATCATTATGTCGATGTGACTGACGCCACCCTTCCAGCATCGGCCCTGTACTTTGGGTCAACTTGGACCCACATTTGTTTCCACGTGCAAACCTAAAGAAAGAAAGGACACCACGACGGCTAAGTATGTTCTGCAACATCCTGCGATAGGCTTTTCGTTTCGTAATCTCTGCTGACTGTACTTGCCGCAAGGATCATCCTTTATCTTGCAGATTCTTTCTTGGTCTAGATCGGATCTGCTGATACACAATACAGGCAGCGGGAGCGCGAGTTTTCTCGTCTGTAAATCAGCTACCGGATCTTTTATTGTGATTCGCATCTTCCAACTTGCAATATGGACGTCCCATACGTGTCGAAGACTTCTTGTGAGTCGACACTCTTATAGAATTGTGGAGTATTGAGATAAAAAGAGTCGCAGCGTTTCCTCAGCTCAGTCAGCAAGGCAAAAGTACCACCAATAGTTTTCTGACGTTAGGAGTTCCCTCACCTTGTACGCAGAGCGCAGCGCGCACAGCCTAAGGTTTGTAGTGTGTTTCGCTAAGAGAGATATCACAAGGCCCTCGGCGCCGCCAATTAGCTTGCAGGCACGTAAGCACGTTTTCCTTTCTTGTCTGATAAATATCTTAGCGGAGCGTCTAATTCATGATCGCATGAACTATCTACGCCTCGCGCCCCGCAGTTCTCACCCCACCGTGACTGTCGTGTTGACGACGTACTAGTACTTCCGTTCAACGTGCTCGACTCCCCATGTAGTGACTGTGGACATATCGGCGTACGTCTGCTACATAGGTCTCGTCCTGTGAAGAAGGTTGATGAAAGACGACTCTTTGACTTTTACGTTTTGCGTTCTAAGAAGCATCACATCGGCTCACTAGACGTCTGATATCATTTTACACTCCTCTCACGGTTCGACGCGGGGTTAATGGCAAGGAAGTCCCATTTTCTGCGGTCCTGGATCGAAGTTCTTGCGATGATGAGAAATAATTACTCGTTTCTTCGGTATGTTCCAAAGTTGCGTCTGTGTCAGACAAAGTAAAACTTAATCTTGTTTCGTTGGTTCTGGCACGGAACACGTAAATACGCCACAAGGTTCTCAGCGTTGTCCAGGATGGCATGTGGTACTTTGTACGATATAATCAGCTATGGCGTGCTATGTCAACCAGTGCCATATGCTTCGCTCCGGCCACCTTGCGGACGAAATGAATTTCTTGCCTACTATGTCCCTGCCACGCTTTCAATGTCTGGAATACTTTTCCTGGATCCGTCGAGGGCTAATCGCGATTCGTCGTTTGACACCATGGATCTTGGCGATCGATAATCCAATAGTATAGCCAGACTGCGGTCTGGAACGCGGGAATGCCTCGGATGTTTTCTTGAGGCTAGCCATATTACATGTCGAGATTGGCTGGGTCTAGGGTATGCGCTGGTATGTGCCTCTCGCCATGGCATTACGCCACTGTTCGATGTCGAACGTTCGAAAGGTTATTTATTAATTGGACACAGTTATATTTACAGTGATCCTTTGAATAACCGTTGCCTCGTCCTATCTAAGTATCTGTATCTTTCATCGGGATCACTTGGCCTTTGAGATCATGCGTTCAGACCATGCTCGTCTATACTGTCACAGCAGTGAGTGGTGGAAATTCTGTCCGGAGATACTAATTAATATGCCCATGTAATTACAGTTACCACTTGAACTAAACTTGAACCAGCTCGTTTTTTTCATTTGTGGTGCGGACTGTTCCTCAAGATTGCAAATCGGCACCACTTGTCCCTGTGTCGTGAACAGCAAGGGATGCTCCTCTTTGTTTCGAGATCGAGACAAGACAAGGACGACGTGACGTATAGCTTATCACATTGCCCCCCCTTTTTGCGAACTTGAAGACCTTCCTCATTTGATACTCTTACGCCTCTATAATTAACACGAGGGACGTTGAAGCTAAGTCATTAGCGAGATGAATAGCTTCATGCTTATCAAACAAACGTCAAATCCACGGTCATTTCTAGTAGCTAGGCCGTGTCAAAATCAAAAGCCCCGCTTCCCTTCATAATGAAAAATCCGTCCCATTCTCTCCTCAAAGTCCACTTTGTCTCCAACACTATTACCACCAGTACAGCCTTCTGTCTCAAATGCAGGATCAGACCGCATATCACATGAGGCGTGTACACACCTCCCCCGACTAACCCATATCTATATCTCCCAGCACAAATGGAGACAGTTTGAGAAGCCGGTAAGGGAAGCTGGACGCATATTTTGCACTCTCGTAGTTTGCTAGCGGAGCAACATTGACAGATATCTACGTGCCCTTGGGATACGCAGCGACTCATGGGAAGGGTGCGTACGCCGGAGAGTCTGCGCACGACCAACCTCGGGGGGACACAAGGCGTGAATGTTGCAGGCGGGGTGATGTACTCAAAAAAAAATGAATATTTTGCTATGCGTAACGCCTTTCGTTCTTGAGCTGGTACCGTCGGGCACGGAATACACATTAATGCATGCATGTATATGGTTTGAGATTTGGACGAAGCCTATGAAGGCACCGCAATGGGCGCATCGTTTGAAGACGACTTGGGAAACTCGCCAGTTCGAATGTACGCGGGAGAAGGGCAGTTCCCTTCCGTCTGAGCATGCCAATCTATGGGTTCGTGGTCGCCTTTATCTTACTTGGACATGGTATCCATCAAAAGGAAGTGTCACGACATTCCTGCGACAGTGCCAGAGATCAAAGAGTAATAGCAAAGCTGAAGGGAGGCTTCGACGTCAGGAAAACCACCCCGTTCTAAGTCAGGACACAATAGCGTATCAAATTTTATGTGCATAACATTCTATCGCTTTGGTGTCGAGAGATGGAGAAACCGACTTTTATCTGCAAATGATGGAAGAATTTCCCGATGTTACATGTCCGAGTCCTTCATGACTATGTATGCATCATCAGTCGGCGATGACCACCTTCCAACTTTTTGGAGGCCCCTGTCGCCTCGAGATGAACCAGTATACCAATGCATTTCAAACATGAATAGTCAAGACTTGCTTTCCACCAGTCGTGTTTCTACTCGGAACGGTGACATTGGGATCGGATTGCACTAATGTCTCTCGGGAGAAGTGCTAGTAGCGTGCGATATCCAAGATTCCAAGTAGATTACAGAATGGGGGGACCCTGAAGGGTTGGGGGTGGCGCGGGCGGGCGATATTTAAGTACACGACGCATAAGTTTAGCCTGAATAACGTCGTGAGGTAAGCAGCGGTCTCTAGTATAGTTGTCATAAACTCTTTTCAAGTTTGCTTTGGTCAGGGGATATGTTGTTTACGCACACCCGTTTTCTGGAATCTGAGTATTTAGTCATATTCTCGGTGCGCCCCCTTTCTTTCTCTAACGTTGACAGTAGTACTTGCCGGCCCGCTGTGGTGATAAATCGCGATACGAGTCAAAAGACGATTTATTCGACGCTCCTTAACTTGATCTAAATTATTCGTACTTATACTATGCTACGCTAATAGAAAATAACCGGTCCGTTAAGTACCTGTGCACGATAACTAATAGTCCATGGTCCGTCTTACCGTAAGAGTCAAACCATTACTCAGCGGAAAGCTCCGATTTGCGCTCGCATCTTATCCGATACTAAGTTCCGATTCCAACACTTGCAGGAGAAGGGATATGGTCTTTGATGATGTGCATATGCGGGGGGATAAGACCTGGTCAGGTTCGTCCCCGAGACATTGGGGCAGATTCGGATGAGCATCACGCGAGGAAACTTTGCTCAGTTTCTTCCGAGTCGTCAATGTTGCCGCAAGCATGCATCTTCGACGTGATTTGGCCCCTGGCTTCGTCCTCATTCTGGTCAGCGTTTGTGATAGCCCAACTTTGGAATACTTACTTACCCTTCAAAATTGTCAAAAAGCTGCAACTGGATGTCATATAAACTTCAAATCCCAAGCCTAATACAGAAGGAACGATTATCTTCATTCTATTAGGGTCTGCCTACGGAAGTCTAAATCCCAAATCACCTGCCAGTGGGCCCCTTTCTCCTTTCTTCCCCTCAACGTCGACGTTGAACCAAGACCATCACTTTCCATATGGTTTCTAAGATGTATCTCAAGGGAATGATTCAAAAGAAACTTGGCAAGCTTCCCTTCAAACTTTTTAGGCGTGCTCCGAATCCATTGCAATCCGAGTCACCATCTCAATCATTGTGCCAATCTTCCGACCGAGCTATACCTCCTCATTTTCACATACGCTACAGCAAAGCCATCATTTGCCACAATCGGCTATCCTTTTTTAAATTCATACTACTCATCCACCCTCGCATTATGCCGCGTCTCTAGAACTTTCAGACGCATCGCCCTTCCCTTTCTCCTGCATACAATATTTCTGACCAAGGCCAAACACGTACTGGCTTTTGTACATGCTCTGCATGTGCAAAGAGCGTACGCGAAACAAGAAAATCACCTTTATTTTGACTATGCAGCGAACGTACACAGCCTTTGGATTGGAAACACGCATCATACTACAACACGTGTGAGACTTCGTGACAACAACATCAGTCGTCTCTCTCGATCTCTCCATGGTGTTAACTTCGGCCTCCTGGCACCGGTGTTACTGGCTTCAAAGTCCCTTGCGCTCGACTATGCATGTCTGTTCCTTCTTGACGGCTGCCTCGAGTATGCATGGAACTCCCGCATTCCCTCGAATATCAGCCACAAATCTTCCCCACTCCCTTGGAGCGTAAAAACTTTGACGTTATCGGGGAATCTCGCTTCGTACCTCCCTACTGCATGCACTGCCGAAGGACATGCTTTCCTTGCGTCTCTCTCCCACATCATCATCCTCCCTTCCAAGAGAAATCCTTTGCTTCTGAACGACACGCCCTCACCATATGTCCTTGAGGATCCGATCCAGTACAAATTTCCCGAGTGTTTGAACAATATTCCGTGGGATTCTCTGAAAGGACTTCAATCTGTCTCATTGGCCCTCCCGCGCAGGCACAAAGCTGCATCCTCAAGTTCTGAGGAATATTATCACTTCGAGTATCGGATGAATCCGCATATAGATCTGATGACGGTCTCTGCTCCTGTGGACCTACCGTTAGAC
>PVYJ01002932.1:146944-187150 GCA_002995095.1 Rhizopogon sp. AM-2018a | reverse complement strand
GCCCACGGCGAGGTAGTTGGGATCCACGTTACAAAACGCAAGAGGATGGGGTCAACGCGTCCAGATGCTGATCCAAGGGGAAAAAGATCATCAAAGGCGGGATCTAGAGACCATGCAAAACACTGCAACTGAGTGGGTAGATCAGGTCAGTTGGATGGAACCCGCGAGGCATGGCTAACTTTCATGAACTGCAAGTAGTCTCCCGTAGGCAGACCCTAATAGAATGAAGATAGTCGTTCCTTTACATAAACTGCAAGTACGGTATTCTGTGAGATTTCTCCGTACATCATGGCCTCAGTACTTAGATTTTCTGTACACATGCATCTCAATGCAAATCCACATATCAATTAATTTATCAAGTAACGCGACACGAAAGCACGATAACATGTCAAATGAGCAAGTACGAATGCATCAACTTCAGTTGCACTACCAGATAGCAATATGTTGAGTGTATAGTAAGATGTCTTTTCCCCTTCCGATTCCTTCTATTTACTTGCCCCGAAGTTCGTCTTGGACTTGTTTAAGCAAAAGGGGATCCGCCTTGCTGATGTACTGATTGAAAATATGAATGCCCCCGCAGGTCCTCTCGGCTTCCTGTAACGCCGCAGCCACATAATTTGAGAGCTGAATAGTACGGACAGGATCATTGTCCAGAAACTGTAAAATACCATGAGTTGAGCGAGGAAGATGAAGTTTCGACAAGTACAATCACTAACCGATTTCCGACGATCAAATTCTAAGGTTTCCTCAGAGTCTGCATAGTATGACTGCGGCACCTGATCGAGGTCCCAGTGCAGCGTCAAGGTACTGGTGCTATAGCATCAGTATGTACTTGCAACGTTCGTCATGTGAACTTGCCCATCCTCTTCATTGTCAGCCAATTTCCGACTCTCCTTGACCTCGAAGAACACGTCGGTCCAGAGGTTAAAAATCTCAGTCGGTAAACGATCCAGCACTTCAGGACGGCCGGTTGATACGAGGGACGCCATGCCGAGAGCAGCTAGTTTGCGATAACGAGGCTCCGACATATGGTCGAACTGCCATACGAGTGCATGTATGTGAACGTGAACCAGCACAGCGCTTCATGGCACGAACCTGCCGCCACCAATGGTCCATCACGGTTTCCCAGACTTTAGCCTCGGGGACGGCGGTGGTTTGCGATGTTGCCAAAACAAGTTGCAAGAACATCTGTCTGTCAGCCAGGGCGATCCTCGCAAGCAAATATATGCATTCAGTGAGCAAAATCGGCGAGCTCTACAGATTGTGAGAAGAGGCACTTTACATTGATCTGTCCAAATAGCTCACCTCCTCGGCATTTAGAAGGTTAACAATGTGAATAAACAAACCAGCAACGTGCATAGCTTCACCCCATAGCACAGCAGGCGCTAACTGGGTCAGGAATTCGAGACATGCCAGTATGTCCTTCTGATTGGTCATTATGGCCTGGCCTGTGAGCGCTTTCACAAAAGCGTTCATTAGCGGAAGGGAGAAGCCCTAAATACTTAGTGGAGCCTATGAGTGAGTAGTAAATAAAGTACCTGCAAGACAGCAGGAGCGTCGACGAATAAATACGACTCGATTATGGATACTATCTTGCCAAGCAGATCTAGGTTGTTTGACAGCAGAGAGACTGCTAGAGGGACCAGTTCGATGAGACCGGGCCCATTATCACTACTCAACGATGATGAATTGCGAACAGCAGCCAGCCAGAGATTGAGCGCGTCTTCATCGAGGTTGATGGCAACCTTTGCTCACATTAGCGTACAGAGGTGTCGGACAGATAAAGAAATCTTACGCCTGGGGAAAGACCTTCTCGAACAAGTGGGACGATAAGGGGGTTTAAAGATATTTTCGTCGCCTGTAGTCACATGGCATCACTAGTATTGCAATATGCAACAAAACTTCACTCACAGAAACTAAACTTGTCACAACGACCAAGAGTTGAGCTTTGAATAACCACTCCTCACCCGCAGCGGTCCCTACGGTAGGTTGAACAAACAGCATGACCAAGGGGTCGATAGTGGACTCACACAGCTGAGGGATGCATGTCGAGATCATTTGCGCGTGTGGCGTAATCTGGTAATAAAAGGGATAATGTATCACTGTATTGCATAGGAAACGAGAACTCACTCGAGGACCGGCACGTTCGATTACCACGTTCAGACTCATGGCTAGACGCTGTTTCACCTCCATCGTGTCCGCCTCCCCCATAAGTTTCACAAGTTCAGTGACTACGGCGGGCAAATAAGGTGCGAAGACATCAAAGTCGAAATCAACGGTCTATATGACACATGGAGAAGTGAACATGAATAACTCTTGCGAACACGTAGAACGCAGCGTACATCGATGCACTCCCGCAAGGCTGTGGCGGCAGTTAGACGAACGACAGAATCCGTGCCGGGCCCTCTGTCTCGCAATAAGTGGACGAGGAGCTCCCAAATATTCGGATCATTAGCGGGTGTACACATGTCACTGATCCATTTCCCGATAAGCCAGGCTATACGACGCTTGATGATAGGATAGCTGTAATGTTTAATGAGTAAATTAATCTACAAAGCCGATCCTAAAACATACATACTTTTGGTTCGTCTCCCTCGCCTCCGCGAGTAGATTATGTTGCAACCATTGGCCGAAAGGAATGACGTCTCGTAGACGAGTTGCACAACGTCCGATGGCACAGTACAGGGCTTCCTTTTGTATGACACTTGCCAAATCGACCGTTGGTTGCGCTGAATAAATACGAATTCGTCAGTATATGCGTGCATGCGGAATGTGTATTCACTAATTGTCTGCTTGAAGGTGGTTTCAAGCAGTGGCGTGACATAATCCTTGTATTGTGATGAAAGAGTCATTAGGACACGTTCACCGCATGGCTAGAAAGGTGAGACTCCCGATAAGCTGAACATACACGTGGAACGCACTCGCAATTCATACTCCCATTGATCATTTTCCTTATCTTCCACATTGACCCATTCTTCTGGATCAGACATCCAACCTTCGAGATCGGCTGGTTTCAAGGGGATGAAACGTGTCACGAGGAGCCGAACGGCATCCTCGACAAACTCTTGCGAGAGAGCTGGACGACTGTCATCAGCAAACGACCACAATTCCCAAAGACAGTCAATACTAGTCTCGGTTTTTGGGCCACCTTTGCGAAACGGCGTCCATCTCGCAAGATTTTCCTTGAAAAGGACCATCGCCTGGAGGAGAAAACGCACCGGAAAAACCGCCGTTGGAGTGTCTATGCAGCGATATGAGCAAGACTAACATCAGGGCATAAGTAAGGTCACCTTGGATTAGCTCCGGCGGACCATTTGTAGCTTGCACAACTCTATCCCAATAGTAGAGGACAATTTCGTTACCTGTCGGGAGCTCGACAAATTTTGCTGGCTCCAGCTGTTGTAGTCTGCGGAAAAATTTCCCAAAAACGCGAACATGACGAGTTAGTCTGTCAACAGACAAAAGTGCGAGACGATCTGATGTTCCAGATGCTCTCAGAGCAAGAACAAGGTTGATCCTAAGTTCAGATAATATCTTCAACTGTCCAGTTGAACTCTGGAAAAGTTGCAAGAACTGTACAGTTCATAGCAGATCAGTCAAGCTCACAAACTTCTCACAAGGGGAACAAACCCAAGGCTCGAGTTTCGCAAACCCGCCCTTTTCAGGCTTAATAAGCCTGGGCCATAGCCAAAGAGCCATTTTTACAAGACACTTGTAGATGAAATGAGCCACGATGAGATTGTCGGCGGTGCGCTGATCACTGATCACTGCTGGCACGAGCGCTGAAATCATTGTCGCCAATTGTGAATAATAGGTGGACATCACTTCATGCAGTTGATCGATGACCTAACGCAGGATAAGGCAATTAAGTCATCAACGAGATGAAAAGGGACATGCATTGGCCATTGTTTTAACGCCAGTCAACATCTTGGCGCCACTGAGTTCTTTTAGAAGACAGTTAAGAAGTGTGAGACTCCTCCGAAGGGCAAGGGTTGACCGCGGGTCGTTGTTGAGAGAACCGCATAGCGATTGAAGATTTGTGCGGATGACGTCCATGATGTCGGCTAGGAGCGAAGGCCTAATCTAGATCTCAGCGCTTTAAACTTAGTCGAGATATGACCACAAGGTACCAGTTCAGAGGATAATCTTGCCGAGCAATCTTCGCGACAATTACTTCATTGCACTCCGCGACCTTAAGCGAGTGGAGTATAAATCAAGTAGTCGCAAACCGATATCGAGTCGAAATACTTGCCGTGTCGTCTTCCTCGTCAAGAAAGGTCATGGATCGTGCACGGATCCTAACTCGGTGTTCATCTGACAAAAGTCTGCCTTAATGTCAGCGAACAGACGCGTCATATCTTCAATGGAGCACCAACTTCCGTGATCTCCAGTGATTTAATGCGCTGTTTTTAAATTGAATGATACTTTGCTGCCTCACAGGCAGCGGTACTGATCGGGTAGCGGCGATCTCATGCAAACCGTCGAAAGTTCCAAAATAATCCAATAATTCCTTGACACGTTTGCTGGATGCCTGAACGTCGGCAGGGTTTTGAGACGATGCTTGAGTGATAACTCGATACAGCTCTTGGGGGTCAACGACCTCCGTGACGGGGCCAAGTTTGGGTGCTGCGACCATGTTCTTTGCCATCGGCAAGGGATCGGACGAGTTGAACTTGGGTTACTTTCACCCAAGAAGAACACGGCGTAATTATCGAGTTCTTGCAAGTCACGTTTTATAAGTATAAACCATTAGGAGACAAACAAACTCAAATAACGCGTCGCAAGCGCTGATCACAACATTGCCGCATGCATACAACTTTACAAGCTTTACATGTGATACAATCTACATGCCATGCCAGAAACTTCCAAGCGCAGACTGCATGACGAGCTCGTAGAAGACTCTGAGCCAGAGAGGGAAGCAAAAAGGCAAAGGATGAGGGAGCTGGCACGTCTGGCACGGAAGAAGAAATGTTCAAGTTTCAAGTTGCAGCAAGCCGATCGAGATGTTATTGAACTAACCGATACCGAATGTAATCCTCACGGTCCAATATCAGCTACTGTTGGCGCTCAAGGTCAGGTCGACAAGCCCGTCAGTGGTGAGCCAGTCTTTCCTGGGTCTCAAGCCCAAGCCGTAGCGCTTACTGACGCACTCTCAGTTACCAGCTGTAGTCCGTTGACGAAGCTGCCTTCCTCCCCAGAGCTAGAGCGTACGGACCATCTTCTGGCTGATATGCCTCAACATTTGCTTGCTACTAGTGAGTATTATCCACAATCAGATTTCCGCTTGCTGAAGAAGTCTAGGCATTGCTTCTGACCGGCGTGGACTTCAGAGTAATGTCCCAGATACCACATCTATAAATCGCACTTCTACATACTCCACCCCGCCCCCTATTGCAACACTCGAAGCATCGTTGTCTAGCGACTCCGATGATGAATCCCGCCTCAAACTGTCTCGCTTCGCTTTCCGAGCGTTCGTTTCTAACACAGAGGTGAATAAACCTAGGGGTTTGTCATGTTCGGGTAGTGCCGTCGCAGCGCAAACGCTCCCAGAATCATCATCCGCTCCAAAAGCAAAGTTGAAGCGTCCCAATGCTCACCGCTTCTCCAACGACTTTTCAGATACACGACTTACATCTCTCACCAGTTGCATTAGTTGCAACCTGAAGTGGACCTCGAAGAAGACTACCAGCCAAAAAATGATCCATATCCAAAATTGCGCCAAAAAGAAATTCCTCTCTGATGAAACAGTGAAGACACTTATAGGCAAGGCAATTGGATCGTCACACAACCAGAACTCTCGTGAGGGGACTGGACAGAAAACTGCTGAAGAAGGCGAAAAGTCGACCACTTTCTTGGAAACGGTTGTCAACGAAGATTCCCGAACGAAGAAAGGCAGACGCCCGCATGTCCTTGGAACGGTCAAGTCTCTCCCTGAAACTCGCAGCAGTATACTGGGAAAGGCACGGGCCGTCCTTGATGCTTCTATGCAACATAGAGACTCCGTCGTACGCGCCCCAGTGTCGAATCAGAATCTGGGAGGCACACATGAAGTCCCCTGCACTCAAGCATTTGGAACCAGCATGCTTGCTCGTCGGGAAGACCCGTATCCTCGCGAGCAGGTGGGCCCACCACAGACCCAGGCTTTCGGTGAAAGTGCCCTCGGCCATTTGCAATCTAACTTAGGTCTCGTTGCGCCGCATGCTCGAACTTCTGGTCTTTGAGACCACATAGTAGTTCGGGAGAACGGTCTGACGGCCTAGGGGATCGAGTTTACCCGTTCGTGCCTGATGCGGCAGATTGGCAGATTGAATTTCCAACTGTTCATTATCAGTAGGAATATTAATAGCATTCCGCGTCCCGGGGATGTTAGTGTTACTCGGGGCCGGTTTCGCTTAGTCGAAGTAGGTGCTCCTGGGCGTTAAGATTACGAGTCACCCATGTCGACGTGTCTTTCTCCCTCAAGACACTTCAGACCTCTTCATATTTTGTAAAATAACATTCTGAGTACAATAATTGATGCATTTCCTGGTCATTCTCATCGAACTCCACAATGTTACGTAAGTAACGAGGTGCTATCATAGTTACTACTCCGAATTGCCGCCATTAAAATGAGTTCACAGCTGTTTTTCTCACCGTTTGTCGCTTTCAATGAAACATCATGCCTGAACGTCGCACCCACGAAGACGAGATCACCGTCCTTGACTGCACCCCGGGGAATCAGTCCGAGACACTGGACCACACCCATGGAGAAGAAGATGTTGACTCCGATACGACCTCAACCAACTCTTCGGATGAGTTTGACTGGGACGAAGAAGAAGTTACTACTGTGGCGGAGACTACAATAACTGGCAAAAAGGCCATGAGGGGTAGAGCCATCTGGCTTGCCTTCATGAAGCTCGCAAGGCCAGTCAGGACTGTATTAATCGGCATTCTCGGCGCTGCATTCTTTATCATCCCACTGCTGGTAGTGGAGTTCAGGTTCAAGGACAAGCAAAGTGTACGGCTGCAAGTCCGTATTTGGTCCCTCTGGCTGTCAATTACTTGGGCAGCTGCCTGCGCAACGTACATGCTTGTAGATGCCATTCCGCGCATTGTTATCTACATCGTTTTCTTACTTGGTGGCCAAGTAGAGCGCTTGAAGACCCAGATTGAAGTATGTGTCGTTCGCACATCTTCGGGAGTCTGACTGAATGTATGGTGTAGTTGACACTTGCTGTTTCAGCATGGCTGAAGCTCGCACTTGATATATCATGGGCCTGGGTAGCGCTATCTGTAATCGTGGCCATCTATACACCTCCTGGCTCATACTGGGTCATCATCAACCGTGTTATGCAGGTATAGTGCCCCTCCGGACTTTACCACCACACATCTCATTCCCTTTCCACAGGCTCTCTTTACAACAAGTATCATCCTGCTCGTGGAAAAATTGTTCCTCAGATTTGTTGCCATCAACTTCCACCAACGTGCTCTTGCCGATCGCCTCGCAGAAAACCGATTAGGGCTGAAAGCGCTGGACCGTCTATCAAACGCTCAACCCGCTCCTGTCAAGAAAAGTCCATATTCAAAGAGAGGGCACAAAAATTTGAGCTCTTTTGGCACTGCATTCGACCTTTCCGCGTTTCAAAGCAAAGCCCGTCAGGATGAGACGGATGGAACAGCCACCGGGCAGGCTAGCACGTCTGTCTCCCCTGCGCATGAGAAGGACGATCCTGTTCATGAGAAGAACGAGCACGAATCGCATCATCGATCGGAGAAAAAACGCCATACGAGTCGGTCTGAGACAAGTAGACGACGCAAGAAGTTCATGGCAACTATTGTTATAGACCAGCTCACTGGCGCTATTGGGCAAGTTGCACTCAAAAATTCCAAACTTAACCGAGGTGCCGACATCCATGGTCTGGATTCTGCGAGGAAGCTCGCAAAGAAGCTCTTTGATGCTCTTAGTGTTACCAGCCCTGGGCGCTCTCATCTTGTCGTCGAAGGTAAGCTAAGTCGATGACAACGAAGATGGCCTGACATTATTTCCTGATAGATTTCTTCCCCTATTTCCGTTCGACTACTGAAGCGGTGGGTTACTCCAATCCATTGTTGCATTATCCATCTCATAGTTTCAGTAGCATGCAGCTTTTGCTATTTTTGATAAAGATGGCAACGACGACATCACCAAGCAAGAGATGCGGGAAGCTGTACAGAGGATCTATCGAGAGCGTAAGGCCCTAAATGCCAGTCTGAAAGTAAGATATGACTTGCGTTCGAGAGTTACTGCTCACGACTTCATAGGACATCGATTCAGCTGTGTCGAAGCTGGACGCAGTTCTTGTTGGCATTGCATTTCTCGGTATTATCTTCGCATGTCTCCTCATTTTCAACAGGAGCAATACCCTAGCTTCGCTTGTTCCTCTTGCGACAATTATTCTCGGATTCTCGTTCATCTTCGGACACTCTGCACAGACGCTGTTTGAGTCGGTAAGCCAAAGTCACTCACGTGTTTAATCATCCTCGTTTAAGCTCACTCCTTGGACAGATGATCTTCATATTTTCCACTCATGTCTTCGATGTCGGTGATTTAGTGATGATTGACGACCAGGTGCGTTCTTTCCGCAAACAGCTTGCATCAATCTAACAACCTCTTCCATTTATAGTACCTATTTGTCAAAGAGTTCGGTCTATTTTCGACCATTTTCCGTCGTGTTGATGGCCAAGAAATCATCGCACCGAATTCACTGCTGTCTAGCACGAAGCTCGTTCATAATTTGCGCCGGTCAAACAGCATGTGGGAGAGCACAACGCTGATGATAGCATACAACACACCTCTCGAGCTCGTTGAACAACTCAAGTCACGCATCCAAACCTACATCACAGCAAATAACAGGGAATGGAGCGGATTTAGTGTAAATATCGACAAAATGGACTTCCAGAATGCGGTCCATCTGACTGTGGCTGTTGAACGTAAGTCACTCTGTGCCTTACCTGGTTGCATGGTTTGATCCGTGCTTCAGATCGTCCGAACTGGCAGGACTGGGGAGGACGCTGGACGCGGAGAACTGCATTCATGAAACATCTCAAAAGCATACTGGAGGATTTGGATCTGAAGTATACCATGCCAGTACAGCCTGTACTGCTACCCAATTCCCCAAACCCGGTGAGCGGGTTCCGTAGTGTAGGTGTGGAGGTGAACACCCGTGGCGGTGAAGAGAATCTTACTGCCTGGAAGTAAGATAATTTCTTTGGATTTTCTGTTCACAGCGTGTAGCATAATGGGATGTGACAGACTTGACTAGTTAGTATCCCGTTGAAGGGTGATGATGTATTTACAGATAGTAGATATCAAGCTCCACGAGATGGACCAATAAGGTTATCAGAATACGCAAACCCGGAGTGATGATGAGATCACAGAAATATAATCATGCTTTTGGGCTTAAGGCGGAGTCTGCCAAGTCTGCTACCTCAATGACGCCACCCACAAGGTGCAAGCTGCCAGTGACAAGCACGTTGACGTTCGGCGTCTTACGTGCTTCCTTAACGGCGTCCTCAATGGCCGGCAGAACGTGCACGGTACCAGAGTACGTTGCGACAAGCTTGTTCCACGCTGCTTCAATCTCTCTCTGAGTCTTGAGATTAGGGTCATCAGTTGTAGACATTGCCACGGATGTGAGATCTGACAGATACGCGTGTGAGCTGGCATTTCAAATAGTCAAAAGACTTACCGCTCTTAAAATTGCCGCTGGTATAGGTCACATTGCTACAGAAGATGACCTTTGCAAAGAAATCTTCCTTCTTCTCCGGGCTGCCATATTTTGTCAGTTGCTCCTCTATCTTCTGTAAGATGGCTTTCAGGAATTCATCTCCCGAACGTCCGCTGGTACAATTGAAGATAAGCACTCGAATAGGATGCCCTTCAGAAACGGGTGAACTAGAATCCGACATCAACATTTATGGTACTGAAATGAATGCAGATAACAAACTCACTCTGGAAGCCCGATTGCTGGGCTTACAAACCATTCTATACAACACTCAAGGCTCTCTTTAGTGTGTGCTCCGTCAAGGAACCACCTGGTACCCTCTTGCTGCGGATCGAGTACTGTCTGACAGCGACCAGGCCAATGGGCATTTCTGAGACCATCCAGAAAAGAGGTAGGAAGGGATCGTAACGGCCCTATCACCGACCCGCTCTGAGGTGTGCTGGCAGCAACACTGGTATTGGGATTCGACATGTGGGAGTACGAGGGATCTGTGATGGTGAGGAACATATGTGCCAATTGTACTGCAAGTGCGGCGTTTGACCTCTGGTGAGCACCTGCAAGACCTGCGATAGCGAATCAACTTCGCGGTCGCAAGAATGACAACAAAAAACATGCCTAATGCTGTGGTGGGGGGGAGGGAGTCCACAATTGTGAACTGAGATGCCTGTGGTACAACTCTGAATAAGTTGTAGGTTTGGGATGTAAGAGAGGGCGAGCTACCCCTTGTTCCGTTGCACAATTACGAAGCTCAGACATGCCTTCATCGAGCTGTTCAACAGTCAGGGCGGGAACACCTTCCTACATTCTGCTGTCAAGAAATTAAGATGTAGATCCGAAAGAGAAACTTGCCTTGTAGATTCCAGCCTTCTGATTCGCGATCTGACTTAACTTATTGCCAAGAATCCTTGTGTGGTCATACCCTAAGGCAGTGATGCCTGTGACAACTGGCTTGGGAACGATGTTTGTGCTATCCGAGCGTCCACCAATGCCGACCTCGAAAATTGCTGCATCAACCTGATTATGGAGTTAGACACATAAGCGATCGGTACTGATGGCGTACCTTGAGTTGTTTGAAAGTATAAAAGGCCATGAGCGTAAGGAATCGAAAGTAGTTTGGCATGAAGGGGGCAGTGACAGTTTCGCGCTGAAGGAGATGTCGGTCAATTATGGATTGCGGGAAAGAGACGAAGCACAAGTACCTTGGTATTCTTTTGGAGTAAATCCCATACCTCGAAAAAGTAACGAGTAAAGTCCTCTTCAGAAAGCGGCTCTCCATTGATGCGGATACGCTCACGGACAGCGACCAGATGAGGGGATGTATATAAGCCTGCGTTGCTTGTCAAGGGACGACCTCGCAAGGCCAGGAGAGTAGAGCGCACCAGTTTTCCAGCCTGGCCTTGCTGCCCTCAATATTGAGTCCGTGAAGGCGCTCGTAGAGCCCTTCCCTTTCGTCCCTGTGATATGGATGACATTTAAATCGTTTAACTGAGATGGCTATGGCAGTGCTTCTTGATAAACGAGACAGTAACATCGGCAGGAAAAGTACCTCTAGGTCCACCCTGCGCAGATAATCAATCATTTCAGGGATAGCATTAGGATTGAGCAGTCCCGCAGCACGCACAACCTCCAAGACAGCAGCGTTGCTCTGGAGTGTGTTCAGTGCGTCTATGGCATCCTTGTAAGTTCGTGCAGGTGCGGTGGACATCCTACGCCCGTAAAACGAAAAATGGTTAAGTCTCTTGGTATATATAACAATAGATAGGAAGGGGAAACGATAAGTGAATGGCATCAGCAGATAATAGACATGAAGGTTATATGGATACCACCGCCACGTCCTCTTTTGGTCGCGTTTCACAAATCACATGGTCTAGCCCAACGCGGTCCACCTCCTGAAACACGAACCACCAACCGACCTGCAGTATATATACCCCCATGAACCAGTAACCTCTATATACGATGGACAGATTTGTAACCATAGTAAAACCTGCGCGCTCGTCTTTCAAGGAAAGAGAAAAGCTGCCATCAGCACGGTTCACTCCATACCCTACTTCAACCAAACAGAATGTACAAAAATCACACGGAAACTACCCAGAAGCTGTGGCACAGGACAAGGCGCGTCTTCGTCAGTACGTATATTCTAAAACGTCCTCATGTTTGAGGTTTTACCGTCCATCTATTGGCAGGCTCCTAGCCCCTCTCCAGAAAGACGGTACCTCGAAGCCCTCGTCCGAGAAAATTACCAAGCACTTGCTCGACACTCTTGCGGACCAGTCAAACCCCATTACTCATTCAAATATATATGAACGTTCAGGTGCATTTTCTACTTCTTTTTGCCATTGCATCTCTTGTATTTAACGCTAAATAGATCATGTTGTCTCTGCCGCATCGGGCCACCAGCGATCCGAAATGCGCGGCGGCGGGCATCGCCGAGCATACCTCGACGAGCGTTCTGAGAAGCTACATGTTCAGAAGAATGAGAATGCACGGGACTTACGCTCATTGAACCGAGACGAATCACGGGAGAAAGGTGGTGTACTGAGTGGCGTACGCATCTATATCGGTGGTTACCTTGCTGGAACGACCGACATAGAGATGAAGCGGATAGTGACTGGTGCTGGTGGAGTCACATTGTAAGCCCGGTTAATCTCCTACAGTCTGAGAGGTCTTATTTTTTTTTTTGATTCCTCACAGGTTTAGTCCCAGCGGCGCTACGCATATTCTCACGTCACAACAACTTTCGGGGTCGAAGACTCACAAGCACCTCACATCAAAGGCACGTAAACCTGCGCATGTGGTGCGGCCGGAGTGGGTATTCGAGAGTCTGAAGGCGGACCGGAAATTGAGGGAGTGGGAGTTTGCAGTCGTTAAGTCGGAGAGTGCAGTGGATTTGACAAAGATGTTCGGAAGCAAATAATATTCAAGCTGGTTCGGTTGTAGGAAGGTGCCGTCCACTACTGATACTCAAGAATGTATCGAAATCATTTATCGTTATTTCACTTATGTATTGCATCTACTCGAACTGACTCGGAATTGTACGGGTCAGCGAGACCAAAACCAGAATTTAACAAGTCATATATCGATTTTGACTGCTCGAACTTCGGTCCTTGTCGATTAGTGGTTAAATCATCGCATTGTGGAAACATAATCTGCGAAGCCGGAAGTTCGAATCCTCCCTGGGACATCGAGACCCAAGTTTTTTTCTCTTTCTGTCGTGCAAAATAAAACATCTTATTGCCTGCATTTAGACCTGCGCTGAATGGTATAATAAGAATTGCAACTAGGCCTCACTACCCGTGAATGTGTAGCTCCCCAAGCTGCCTGTCCCGCTTCCGGACTCGCTGCTAAATTCAAATTCACTTTCCTCAGCCTGACTATTTTCTTCATCACTCGTTACCCTATCACCCTCACCCCCGCCCTCACTTCTCCCGCCCAACATGGAATTCCGCCTGAGACTCTCGCTTTCACCCTCCAATATATAACGATCTGCACTCCTTACTTCCTCCGCGCATCGCAGGCACGTCCAGCCGCGTGAGCCGTCGTCTGCGGCGCGGAGCATACGCTCAGCAAGGCAAGCATAACAATAAGTATGTCCGCAGGAAGCGAGATATGGTGTTGTTATTGGGTATGGGGGTTCTCCGTCTCCCTCAATATCATTTTCATCAATACCGTTGTTTGATGATGTAGGGAATGCCGGAGTGTACGATGCCAGCGCGCCAGCAGCATCACCAAGGTTCACGTTCATCGAAGAGTTCTCAGCACATATGGCACACTGCTCTGTTGGGAGGGCGTAGTACTTTCCGCGTTTCGGGGCACGTCTTTGTTGGGTAGAGGATGGTGAAGGGAGAAGGGATGACAAGGTCGATGTGAACCTTCGTGTCAGGGAGCGAGGTTTGATGAGTGGGAGGAGGAAGAGGAGGAATTCCTACTCGCATGGAATGAGCCTGTAATGAATGCAAGTGAGAAAGGAACGTACTGTAAATGCGTGCCAGACCATCTGGCGATTCATAAACTCGTAGCTAATCTCGCGTTTGATGAGAGCCTGTGCGGGATCGAGTCTCATCGCCAGGACTCTATCTATAATTGTCCTATATCTACAATACTCCAACCAATAAGTCCGTATCTTCAATAAAGGCAAACACTGCGAAACGTACCTCCCATCCCATAAAAATGCAACAAAGTTGAGCAGACTGAGAGCACTGTGTGCGGCCTCGAGGCTCATCAAGGCACCCCAAGCTCTGCGACGCATATCAGAGGCAGGAGTGTCTGGCCATGCACGTGAGAGTGCATATGCATGGATTCGGTTGCGAAGATAGGGAACGAGGATGGTGAGTGCACCGTGGATAACCAATAGCCGTCGTGGAGGGCTGGCTGCGACATGTCAAGAGGACGTCGGATAATTGGAAGAAATAATTTCACTCACATGATTTTGAGCCGGAACTTGGGACGGAATACCGCAGGCCCTGCAGCATTGCGCCATAACTTGCACCAGAACTCCAAACAGAGAAGCGATAAAGTACAAGCTGGACGAGTAATGCTAGCTCGGGCTCAAGCCGAGCTTTCATGGATGCCTGTTCCAGCATCAGCAGATATCATACTGACACTTAGGAAGCATACGTTGACGGTCGCAAGTGCCTTGGACACCGGCTCTGTAAGTATGTGCACAAGTTCAGCATCGAGGAGTTCAGCGTCTAGCTGACCGACGCGAATGATGCGATCGTTCGGCATAGGGCATTCTGGGGACACAATGGCATCTTGTATAGAGTGGAGACGGGGCTGGGCAGCATCCCATGCTTGCTGCCATAGGCTGCTCATCGAAGTGGGGATAAGGACTCCTTGTAGGGCACGTGATTACATATCACTAATTGACTCGATAGATTTGATCTAACGTGAACGTCGACGATGGCGGAACAACTACAGCAGCTAATCCTCGACACCCTCGACACCCAGTCCACTTTACCAGACACCCGTGCGCTAACCATCCCAGGTCAATCAAGCCAAGCGACCAGTCATGATGCACAGATCATCATCCTTGGTGCACTAAATTCCCTACTCAGCCGGGAGGCTAGTCTCTTTTTATTTTTACCATGATCTCGTACTGAATGAGAAAGCAGATAATAACATACGAAACACATGAAGTTTCGTCCCATGTGCTTACACCCGAGGGATCCCAGATCGCGCGTGAGGGCTCGCATGAGGCTCGCGTCTGGGCCGCCCTTCCCGAACGTGGTAGTGCTGCCCCGCTCAGCGCGCAGGATCTCAAGAAAGCAGTTGGAGATGAGGCTGCAAAAGTTGGTCAGGGACGCGCGTTCAAGAGTGGGTGGATTGCGAAGCAGGGGAATGGCTTCGTTAAGGCCGTGCGTATTTTACGCTGACATTTTCAATGATCATGCAATTAATATGCTAGCAGGTATCTGAAATTATAGACACGACCCAGATTGAGCTGCGAGAGGTAGAGTCGTCGGGCACACTTGCAGCCGGTGAAAAGGCACTCGCTGAACTGCGAAAACGCAAGCTTATCATACAAAGGTAACTATTATCCTCTAGTGCCATTTATTTGAGCCTGACGATGCGAAAAGAAAGGGCCAGTGGTTCACCGTGCACAAAGGCACAAACTTCAGCACTTCGATTGCAAAACCAGAGACTGACTTGACCATTGATATGCTCACATCGTGGGTCTGATGTTCTAATGGTGGCGGCGGTGAGGCTTATAGTGCTCTCAAACCCTTAGCGGCTCTTGGAAAACTTCCTCCTTCAAAAAATATAACTTTGACGCAGACGGGATACCCACCTCCGGCGGCGCTCTCCACCCTATCCTTAAAGTCCGTGAGGAGATCCGTAGTATTTTCTTGGAAATGGGGTATGTATTCATTTCATAGTCAAACGCCCCTGTGATATTGCACAATGGCAAGTTGCTCTTGAGACTGATCATTGATATCGCAGTTTTGAGGAAATGCCCACGGGGACTTTCGTAGAGTCCGGATTCTGGTGTTTTGATGCACTTTTTGTTCCCCAGTTACATCCCGCGCGCGAGCTTCAGGATACCTTCTACCTTTCTGGTATGTCCTTGCTACTCTTACCTTCGTCAACTTCTGAAAAAAGTTGCATTGATGTCTTATAGACCCTTCGACGTCCCTCCCTCCGCCATCCGCTTATTATGAGCGCGTCGCACGCGTGCATGAACACGGTGGATATGGCAGTATCGGGTACCGTACGCCCTGGTCACATGAGGAGTCGAACAAGCTCCTCTTGCGCACACACACGACTGCCTCGTCCGCTGCAATGCTATACAAGCTCGCAGCGAAGTGTAGAGGCGAAGATATTGACGCAGACGGTCCCGGAAACTGGCAACCTGGAGCCGCTAAGCCCGGAGATGATGGTTTCAGACCAGCAAAACTCTTCAGCATTGACCGCGTTTTCCGTAACGAGACGATGGATGCTACACATCTAGCGGAATTCCACCAAGTCGAGGGCGTTGTAGCAGATCGGAACTTAACACTTGCAGATTTAATTGGTGTGTGGCTTCTGCTCTGGATTACCTATGTCTGTTGTGTCTTCCTTTCGCCCTCTTCCACCCCTCCCCAAGACCAGTCACTAATCGCTATCCGCCTGTGCAGGTTTCATGCGGACATTCTTCACGAAGATGGGAATGACGAACCTGAGGTTCAAACCTGCTTATAACCCTTACACAGAGGTGTGTATCTACATTCCTTCCCTCTGCCGTCCCTGTATTCAAACTGGTTCCAATATTGAGAACGATCCTGTTACTGACTCAGATTTGTCACCTCTAGCCCTCCCTTGAGATCTTCGCCTGGCACAATCACCTTGAAAAATGGGTCGAGATTGGAAATAGCGGTATGTTCCGCCCTGAAATGCTTGCACCCATGGGTTTCCCACCTGATGTGCGTGTGCACGGGTGGGGAATTGGGCTTGAACGACCAACTATGATTCGGTGAATATTATTTTCTCCCTTTCCTTGTATTTTTGGGCCCCATTCCCTGCTTTATCGGAACGTGAAACTGATGCTCTTGATGCAGGTATGGTGTGAGCAATATCAGGTCGCTTGTCGGGCACAAGACGTCCATAGAAAACGTAGAGAACTCGCCGGCTGTCATGTTCTAGGTGCGACAGGAGATGTACGCTGGTTTAGAAGGATACCAAGGTTGTATCACCATAATTATAAGTGCACGGTGTCCAAGTGTCATGCAAACAGAAAGAATCAGGCGTTCCATGCATGTACATACTACAGCAATGAATGGCATTGTACATGGAACCGTTACCGCGCCGGGATTTTGATCATCTCTCCAAGCTCTTATGTTGCCTGTTTTTGTACGAAACTTCCAACATATATTCTGTCTGAGATCGCCTTCAAGGAGTTTGTTAGATCCCTCATTCGTGTGACGACGTCAGGTGAAAGAACCATAGTCTCCATGTCAATTCCTCTTAATCAAGGAGATCGGTGGAATCCTCATCTTTCAGGCACTTGATCGCCAGTTTAAGGTCAAATTTGAAGCGTACCATGTAGCTATCCGAGCGCGCCCTGATATCATCCAGGGGAGGGCGCCCGGCATCGTATTTTGCCAAGGGCCTGGGAGGGGAGGGGTAACATTTCCGGTGGGGTTGGCTTAGTAGGAAATATGGAGTTTCCATTTCTTTCGAGGCGGTGCCTCAGCCTCGACTTTTCCAGCATCCTCGGCCATCTCCTTATCAGAATCAGACGTGTTCTCTACCAGGGCGTTGGCAGAATTAAAGTCGAATAAGGTACGTTCTACGGTCCCGTAGTGTCTGAAGAGCGACGCGAGCTCACGCTCGGTCGCATTTGGAGGCACGTTCACGAGGAATGGCGTCCGTCCTTTAAGGAGAACATTGGTGGGTTTGGATGCCAGAGCATAGACTCGGAGGAAATGCGTTAAACATGGATATGCAATTGGAATGGAAATGAAATCAGACAGACATTTTGGTAGAACGGACATGGCGGTGGTTCCGAGGTTATGATCAAGTCCGAAGATCATGAGTAGTTGGAAAGAAATATATCATCACTACTCATCCCTGGACTTACTGATGCAGCGTCAGGCGTGATAGTTCGCGCTAGCCTCAGGCTGCAGCTGGAGTCACGAGACTTGAATACCGTGACATTCGTTGGTACAACTCGATTTCGCATACTACCCCCACGTATTTGCCTCAATTACCACACTCCTCCCATTGCTGTACTGTAATGCCCACAACACCCTCCGGTGCTCCCTCAAACTTCCTGAACCCCAATCGCCCATAGAACTTCGCAGCTTCTGTATTCTTCGGGTTCATGCCCAACCAAACACTCTGCACCCCATTTTCCTTCAAATTTTCGACAGCTCGTCCAATCAACTTCCGTCCCCATCCCTGCCGCTGATGGCTCGGGAGAATGTTAATGTGCAGATGCGCAGGTGAGAATGTTATCTGTGCGTCGCTTGCTTTGGGGAACGCCATGATCATGTCGATATGCATCCTGTCTGCAGCTGTGAACACTGCATCAGGGTTTTTTATCAGGGGTTCGTAGCGCTCTCTCAGCACAGGCCACCAGTTCGCTTCTGCACTCTCCTCGAATTTGCGTGTGTCGAACGCGCCAATAACATAACCCACGACTTCTCCATCGTCTTCAAGCACGAAACTCCACGTTGATTCAACGTTCACGTAGGGCAGCGAATATATCAACGCTGGGAGGGCTGGATCGGTGTGTAATTCCTTGGCTGATGTGCCCGCGTTTGCGGTGAGCAAGCAAATGTTTACGAGCACAGCCTCATCAGCTTTGGTCGCTGGTCGGATGATGGGGGCCATAATGAAGGATATGTTCTAGTTAGACACACAGGAATGAAGCTTTATCATCGTTAGCGGCGCCGTACCTTAACGCAGCACATGCCAGTGGGTGTGGGATGAAACGGATGATAGCATGTACGTGTCAAACTGCGTTTATATTCTCCGAGGTGGGCATGACTTAAGCTATTTGTGGTCAAACATGTGATCGTTTAAATCTCGTTTTGCCGACCTATTTTGTCGATCTGTGGACCGAACAGCTCTGCAGACACTCGATCGGGTGCATGAATCTTATCTACTTTCCTCCTTTATCTCCAGGCTCATCAGCAGGCCCAGAAATCACTGCGGCGAATAATGTCAGTATGTATCAAAACAAAGGAAAGTGCATGAAGATGAATGAAAGAAGCCTCATGAAATTGAATACGCCGCATTTGTAGTGCGTAACGGGAGAGAAATACGAGAGAAAAGATGAAACTCACGTAGTGCTCCAAGAACGACAACCATGTATATCCAATACTTTTGCACGAAGCTTTTCTCAGGAACAGGTGTTATTGGCTCGCCTTCAGGCGTGAGGGGAGGTGGAACACGCAGTTCAGGACTAAAAACAGAGATATTGAGTCAGGCAAGTTGAAGAACACGAGAGAAGGTATATACAGAGGCGGCACCCGTGGCGACTTCAGCACCACACTCGCATTATGTGCTGGGTAGTTCCCCGTACTCATCTCAGGGCATTTTCCATCTTGAGGTACAGGTGACACAGCATAGTCAATCGCAAACGGCTCTCCCTTGGCAGAGACATGTATTACTATATTCGCAGCCGTTGAGGAAGGAAGTAGACACTAGATGAGATCGAGGCAACCTATCAGCCCATCCAACCAAACCCGAAAGGGAAGTAAAATTGGACCCACCGCCTTCATACTTGACACGGCCCACGACGCGCCCTGGGAGGAAGGATGCTCGATGGCAACATGATACATCGCACCCTGCATATTAGGATTTACTGCTTCTGAAAAAGCAGCAAGGTCGTCCTGCAGGGAGTCATCCAATGACAATGATGCATGGGAACCAGTGGGTTGAATAGATGCAAAGGGTGGAAGGGTGACTGTTCCAAGGTCAGACCACGGTGTCGCAGGAAGGTTTGGGTGCACGACACGGTGTATTAAATGCAACTCGATGGGCAGCTCGGAGGATTCATTGGCTTTGGAGGTAGGGAGGGAGAAGATGGATAGCGTAAGGAGACATAAGGATATTAGAGGGTACATGTTGCAATGGGAATTAAGCTAAGTAGCGAGGCCTAATGCTTAAGCTCAAGAAAGGACCCCAGTATAACTTATTACCATATTCGGTGACCCAGGGGTATTCAGGGTCTCCCACTTTGACTCGATATGATTTCTTGAATCTCCAAGTCTATGCAAGTAACCCTGAAGGCCGTCTGAAGTTCAGCAATTGTTGGCTTCATCCATCAACTTGAACATAGCATGCCCACCATCTCCGTTGACAAAGCCGACCTTTTTGAGCGGCTCGGACATCAGTATAGTACGTCGTCCTCATCCCATTGGGTTCCCCGTGTCTGATCGCATCTAAGCCACCGAGGAATTCGATCGTTTGTGCTTTGATTATGGGCTAGAATTAGATGATGATGTATGCGCTTTTTTATTTTTTATTATTTCTTTCACCGTCAGGTAACCCGTTGAACGAACAAACAGACGACCAAGGAGGTGGAAGCCGCGATCAAGAAAGGACTCCCTGCAGAGCGTCCTGTGCGTCTTTCATACAAGTCAAAAATTTGATTAAATCCATGCTCATGTTTTGCTTTAGCAACTAAAAATTGAAGTCCCCGCAAACAGGTGGGTTACTAGTCGGCACATACGTGATGCACATCTGACTAGCAAACAGATACGATCTAGTTTGTATAGAAGGTATCTCGCGTGCGCTGCGCGCTTTTCTCAGAAAGGAAGATCCCCCACAGTATAGGCTAGTATATCCCCCTGGTGGTGAAAAAGATCTCATTACCGTGACCATCTCGCCAGAGGTACGCTTGCCTTTCGCATTACTCTCATTTAACCAACCCCAGCGCCCCTAGACTCAACGTATCCGTCCCTTCTTCGCCTGTGCAGTATTGCGCAATATCAAGTTCACTCCACGCAGCTACGCATCTTTCATTGACCTGCAAGACAAACTTCACCAGAACATCGGCCGCAGGCGGGCCCTCGTTGCGATCGGAACCCACGACCTCGACACGCTTATGCCTCCTTTCCGATACGAAGCCCGTACTCCTACTAATATTTCTTTTGCTGCTCTTGGTCGGCAAACCGTGCACACTGCTGCAGAGCTCATGCAGATCTATGAATCAGACAAGCATCTCTCCCGGTACCTACACATCATACGAGACTCTGATGTCTACCCAATCATCTACGATGCAGAGGACCATGTGCTGAGTATGCCACCGATCATCAACTCGGAGCATAGTAAGATCACGCTGGAGACGAAAAATGTCTTTATTGACACGACTGCAACGGATGACACAAAGCTGCAGATCGTGGTCAACATGGTGGCATCCATGTTCTCGGAGTATTGTGCTGAGCCCTTCACGTACGTTTCTTCTATTTACTCGTGATTTACTTCGGAAGGTTGAGGTTGAGGCCTTTCTTAACAGAATTGAGCCTTGCAAGATAATCCTACCTGATGGTTCAGTACGCATATCTCCCGACATCGCTCCCCGTACCGTAACTGCACGCGCATCCTACATAAATTCCTGCACCTCCCTTTCCCTGACGCCTTCCACCATCCAGTCTCTTTTAACTCGCATGACCTTATCCCCCACTATCTCTCCCGTCAATCCCGACGCTCTAGATGTCTCGATTCCTTGCACGCGTCCTGATATCTTCCACGAGTGTGATGTGGTGGAAGATGCGGCAGTCGCGTACGGCTTCAACAACCTACCCGATATCTTCCCGCAGACAAGTACAGTAGCACAGCCATTACCGATCAGCAGGCTTACAGACGTGCTTCGGAGGGAATGGGCAATGGCAGGATGGGTAGAGGCTCTGCCTTTCATTCTCGTACGTCACTTTTCGTACTCGACGCACTAATAATAACCATAACCCACCGACACAGTGCTCGCACGAGGAAAACTTTTCTTTCATGAACCGCCCCGACCCTGGTTCCCTCGCAGTTAAAATCGCAAACCCAAAAACACTGGAATTTCAAGTCGTGCGCACGTCCCTCCTTCCAGGCCTCCTCAAAACTATCCGCGAGAACCGCTCACACGCCTTGCCTATTCGCGTGTTCGAGCTCAGCGACGTCGTCTTCAAGGACTCCTCGCGCGAGAGACAAGCACGGAACGAGCGACATGCGGGTGCTGTGTGGTGCGCGAGGAGCGCTGGGTTCGAGGTCGTGCATGGATTACTGGACAGGGCCATGAAAATATTGGAGATCCCTAGGATTGGGAAAGCAGATGAGAAAGCTACAGGGTATTATATTAAGGAGGGAGATGGTATGTTTTTTTTTCCTTGCTCAAGAAGCCTCGTTATGAACCGATGATGTTTTAGACCCGGCGTATTTCCCTGGACGAGCAGCGACTATTTACTACCGCCCGCCGCCCCCGAAGACGTCAAAAGTAGGCGAGCTGGCTGACGAGCTCAAGAACACACTGCGCATCACTAATCATCAGGACCGAGACATCATGATTGGCACGCTGGGCGTGCTGCATCCTACTGTGCTAGAGAAGTTCGAGATCACGTACCCCTGCTCAGCCCTGGAGTTCAATGTGGAGGTGTTTTTGAAGCAATGATTCAAGGATAGAAATTAATCTGAGTAGAAAAATAAGATGTACGCTGAATGAATGTGATCCACGTTGATCAGGAAGACACCAAGCCATTTATGATATGATTGCAATAGATACGGTGTAAGCAAGAAAAATAGAGCACGTCTGTCGACGATTTAGTGTTATAGACAGCATAATACAAGGTACATCTGCTCAAGCTGCCGTAAGGCACGCGCCGCGAGAAGTGGGACTGAGCACAAGAAGCTGGTTGCTGAACTTACTTCACAACAAGCCTGCAGCCCGTAAATCCTCACATAGCCTCCGCTCGCGCTCAAGCGCCTCCCTGATCCGCCGTGTACGATCTGGATCTGGCGAGACAAACGATTGCATCTCCATCTCCAACTCTCTTGCAATTTCTTCATCCATAGTTCGCGCAGGCATCCTTTCCTGCCCGTCCCCAGATGTTCCTGTACGTGAAGGTACCCTAAACACTCCAAGGCGCTCAAAGAGCGACTGCCTCCTCGTCTCTTCGTCTCCCTCAGCTGGAGATGTAGTGGAAGTGGTTGAAGAAAGAATGCCCCGCTCCCATCGCTTAACGCGCCAGAACCCAAACGCGCTAGTAAGAAGGAGGAACCAGCCGGCCGTCATGAGGAAGAAGGAAAGCCATTCAGTAGCTGCAGTGCTCGTAAGGAACCCGGCAGACCCATCTGCTCCACCTTCCCCAGAGTTCGACCAAGAAGTCACATCATCGGTAGAAGCGAGCGTGGTGCCATTCAGCCGGTCAAGTTTGGCATCCATCCATTCTGCCTCTTCTTGTGAGCTTCCGAATGTGGGCCACGCATCGGCGGGTTCTACGCCTAAACCCGGGCCATTGATGTCATCTAACCGTGCACGTAAACCGAAGCCCCACTGTATCAGTGTGACACCCAGGCCGGCCCTGCTGCCATAGCGTGCAGAATGGGTGGTATGCATGACCCAGGTGAGCACGAAGCCAACGAATTGGAATGTGGTGCTGACAAGGGCATTCCAGAGGAAGGAGAACAGGGTACCGGTGGGAAGGCCGTCGACGACGACACTGCCTTGGGAGAGTGTAAGAGAGGATTGAAGGGATGAAGGAAGGAATATAGAGTGAGTGTGATAGGGAGGTACGGAGTCAGCTTGAGCTGCTGCATAGGATGGGGGTGCGGTGTTGGATGATTCCTCGGGAACGAGGTAGACGTTGTCGCCTGCAAGGAAGTGTTGTCAATAACGTCGATAAGAGATTTTGCTTGAAGTTAAAGCATACCTTCCTGGATTCTTACACCTTGTGATGGTTTGGCGGCGACGTTACTGAAGACACCATCGTTTCTGGTCCCTCCACCAATCAGTTGGCCAGAAACGCTTCCTCCGGTGATCCCCCAGCGATTGACGTAGTGGGAGGGCAGCACGGCAACGGCAGTGCGCCTCCACCATGGCCCGCTCGGGGGCGGGGGTACGGAGTCTGGGGCGAAGACAGGGATTATACCGTTCGAATTCCCGAATTCATTGGGCACGGCGTGAGACGAAGGCAGTGGGGGAGATCCAGGAGGAGGTTGGTCGTAGTCGCAAATCGAGGACTCGAAATTGTAGGTTGCTGGGAGTGAGGATGATGGGTGTGCCGGTGGAGAATCTGGATGAGAGAACCTCAAAGGACGAGATTCATCTAAGTCATCAATGTTGTCGGAGTCGTCTGGGTCATCAAAGGCAGCTTCTAGTTCTAGATTGAGATGTGCATCAGGGTCATTGTTGGGGAGTGGAGCATAACGATTCGACATGTATCTGTGCTCTGTGTGGGGGTATACCTAGGGTGGTCACTGTCGTTGTCGATGAACAGAACGGTTGCTTCGCTGCTCAGCCTCCTCTTTGTCATAACATGTCAAAATACCGGACTTGGATCTTCTAAGTAAAAACTAGTTACACTAACCAAGTACTAATAAAATGCCCAAGCTAGTCGTCTATAGGGAATATATAACAACGATGAAAAAGATCCAGCTGCAGATTATCTGCTACCCCATACCAGCGCCCATGAAGAAACTACTTTGCCCATATACCGGCCCATGCGGTGGTGGCATCATGTTCGAATATACCTGCCCCGGTGACGACCCGCCCCCACTAGCATTACGCACCATCTTCGTAACACGCTCGCAACTTTCCATCCTAGCTTGCATCATACGCTCAAACATCTCTAAGATCTGTACCCCCGGCTCCCGTCCCCCCGCACCTAGTATAAGTGTGGGCTGAGGGCCACTAGTCTGAGTGTGGCTGCTGTGTGCAAACGGCACTGGCATCGGTTGTTGCATCATGGATGACCGTGCGTGCTGTTTCACGACTCCACTCCTTCCTACGGTTGGCATCCCTCTCGTGGTTGAAATTCCCTCCAGCTTTAGTCCAAACGCTTTCTTCCTCTTCATCCACTTGGTCGTTTCTGATGTCTCTTCTCCTTCCGCTGAATCCGGCTCCTCCTGTGCCGTCTCTTCTTCGTCCTGTGCTGCAGCAGTAGCGTCCCAGTCTTGGATTGACATCTCGAGCTGTGCTCGGGTACGATAAACCCACATGCGTTCCTGATGGTAAAACGCGACAAGGTTCTCTAGAAGCGATATCGTCGAATCGACGGGGAGTAGCTCGACCCGTGGTGGAGAGGAGGGTGGTGTGGGGAGTAAAGTGTTCATCGCGATGGCTGCTTGTTGTTGGGTGTAAGGCTGCTGCTGAATGTACTGTGACGAAAGCATTCTTAAAGGCCTGGATCTGGTATTATCAGTGGTGTAAGATAGGCCAGGCCTTGAGAGCGCCTGAGACTTAGTTTTAAACCATCGAGACTCGAGACCGAACTACGACAGGTCCATCTAGATCGGTCCATAGCCAATCGGGTACACCCGGTAATTGCCAGCCGTTGGTCCAACTCGAAGTTGCTCCGCGACCCAGAACGCGGGGTAGAATCGGTCTCAAAATCCTCAACGGCATCCAGAGAATTTTGCAAATGCTACAGCGCTCGTAGTACTCTCTAATTGTGCAGAATCTGTAGATACTGCTGGTAACAAGTCCACTGAACTTGTAACCCACGTCAACAGGCCTAGGAACGCATTCCCTAGGTGAATATATTGACACATCACGTGGGGAGATTAGATAGCGCAAATATTATTGATCAGAGTCGCTTGGGCAGATCTTGTTCAGCATGAAGTACGTTGCACTTCTTAGCGGAGGAAAGGACAGTTGTTATAACTTGTCCCACTGCAATGCACACGGCCATCACCTCGTAGCTGCCGCAACCCTCTCTCCTCAATCTGGCAAAGGTCTGCGCCCTAACTTCATGCCCTGAATCCTCCTCATCTCCACCCTGAGTAGATGAGATCGACTCGTACCTTTACCAGACCGTCGGCCAAGATGCGATCCAGTTCGTCGCTCGTGCACTCGATATCCCCCTCTATCGGCGCGTCATACAAGGTGATCCTATCGAGCAAAACGCAGAATATGGTTCACGCAGTGCTGGTGAAGGCGGCGTGATTGGTGACGAGACAGAAGATCTCTATACCTTATTAGAGGAAGTTAAAGTTAGATCAAAGCTATTTTAATTCCACTCAAGTCGATCTCATCACTACTAGCTTCACCACCCAGACGTACAGGGAGTGTCAGTCGGCGCCATTCTCTCAAATTACCAACGTGTTCGCGTCGAACATGTGTGCGTATTGCCGAGACCACCTTCAGTGTATAATGTTCACGCTCAACAGCTGCCGTCGTCTCTCCCTTACTCCATTAGCCTACCTCTGGCAACGCGATCAAGCCGAATTGTTGTCCGAGATGATCGCAGCCGGCATGGAAAGCGTACTCATTAAAGTGGCAGGCATCGGTCTAACAGCAAAGCACCTAGGAAAAACTTTGTGCGAAATGCATGACACCCTCACACGTTTGGTACGTCCATTTCATCCCCATAACCAAAGCCATTAAATCCCTCGCAGAATAGCCTTTATGGCTTGCATATTTGTGGCGAAGGCGGGGAATATGAGACTCTTACTCTTGACAGCCCGCTGTTCAAGTACCGTATCGTGCTCGATGAAACAGAAGTCGTCATGCATGTGGAGAACGATATTGCGCCTGTTGCGTATTTGCGGATCAAACGGGCATCAGTTCACCCTAAGGAATCATCCGCAGACAATAGGATCGAAGTTCCGCCACTATTGGTGGATGGGTTCGCTGAATTGAAGGACACAGTTGACAACTCACTCCTACAAGCCAACGACTCTTGCGGCACATATGTTTCCCCTGCCAACAGGGTGCACTGCATTCCAGACCGGCCATTTACACGAGCTGTGGGATCATGGCTTGCAATTGGAAATATTCACCAGGGACCATCTCTAGACTCGGAGATAACACTGGACCACGAAGTCCGCAGTTGCTTCCTTCAGTTACAAGGTATCAGATTCGCTAACTCACCTGTCGCGTTAATTTCATGTCCAATCGTGCTGTAGCAATTCTGGAGTCGCACGATCTGAGCCTTCAAGACGTGGCCAACATTACACTCTTGTTACCTTCCCTCGCTCCCGAGATATTTGCGATGGCGAACAAGGCATACGCAGAATTCTTTGGTGTTTCACCGCCTTCAAGGGCCTGTGTCGGTGTAGATCTCCCCGAGGGAGTGCGTGTGATGCTTGAATGCATCGCACACGAGGAGAATTCAAATACGAACAGACGGAAAGCGCTACATGTACAGGGTCTCAGTTACTGGGCACCTGCTAACATCGGCCCCTATTCACAAGCTGTCACCGTGCGCACGAGTCATTTTTGCGATGTGCGATGTTTTTCTAAATTATCAATGCAGGTGGAGCCGTACGTTTTTGTATCCGGTCAGATCGGGCTGCTCCCGTCGTCTATGACGCTGCCTTCTCCCTCCGCATTGGCCCTAGAGACTGCATTGGTGTTCCAGCACACAGATCGCGTCATTCGCGCAGCAAACCATGCAGGGGGGCACATAATACTCTCCATTTATTGGCTCGTTGATAAGGCGGATGTTATACATGTTCGACGTGCTTGTGAAAAAATTGGCGAGGTAAGTCGAGAATTGTAAACTATGCAAGTAAGAAAATCAATGTTGTAGGAAATGCCAACGCTATTTTTGGTTGTCGCGTCCCTCCCGCGCGGTGCGCGCGTCGAGAAACAGGTATTGGTACATACCGGTGACTTCACAATCCCAGACCAGGACGATGAAGACACGTTTAAACAGATATCTTGCACTCCCTCGTTTCTATCTGGTACGTGCACGTGTCTCGACGTTGTCCTGCTTCGCTGACTATTTTCAGGGAATATTCACGTCGAGCACACTACTGTGGCGATAGCAGCGTTAAGCACCACCACCTTGACAAATCCACAGCCCTCCGAGATGGTTGTGACGCAAACAACGGAGACCTCCGCTTCGACTACGCCGTCTTTACTTAACTGGCAGGTTTCTCGTTTTGATGTATCAGGAACCTCGCCATGCGTGGTCATCTGCGCTCGTGGACATCCTTCGCTGAAGGACGCGCTGGAGCTTAGACGCTTACCATCACTCAGTACATTCTGGGAAAAAGCACTGTCAGCTAAATTATTTCACAAAGTGGACTCTGATTTTTCCAGTGATTGTATGTTCGATCTCAACCTCTGGGTGCCTGTGTTATACGATGCTAATCGGTGGTGTATGAACAGGGTCGTCACTGGCGCACATTCTCTTTGGGGATGGGGACAGGGACATGCCTGCAGTCACGTCAATCCCCTGTCGATGTATTGGGACTCGGGAGAGTGATGAACAGTGGGATTGGGCGGTGGCTTTCGTGGGCTTATGATAAGATGGGAACTGGATATGTCTAGCTGTTCGCTGTATCGTATCGCCAACAAGGAAAAGAAGGGACCCAAGATGATTCAAAGTTCACTAGCAGCAATTCCTTGCGGAATTCTAGGATTACTGAACCTTTGTCGGATACCATATAATACGTGAAAATGGGATTGTCATTAATGCAGTTAACCACAGCACGATGGACATGGATATAATATGGAAACCCGATAGCGTTTAGATCCGACGTATAGTACAACACCTCGTCCACCCTATATCATGATATATCATTAGCACCTCGGCATAATCGGAATCACGCCTCCTCCTCGGCTTTGAGCTCTTTCAGCACGGCAAGTCCGCTCCTCATCTGCTTCTCTGTCTTGGTTGGTGGAACCATACGACAGACAGCCGCGCCGATCAGTGTGCACAAACCGCCGAATCTCAGGACCCATGCAACGCCGTTCTTACCCAAGTACGTATTGTGTTCGAGATCAGTTCCGGGAGGTGTGTCGTCAGGGCTGGATTCATCCACAATACGGAATATCACAGATGCGACCACGGCAATCTGAAGGGGATTAAACAGGAGCCGTATTGAACAAATGCAAACTCACGATGAATTGCGGCATCACAATGGAAAGATTATGGATGCCTAGAATGGTACCTCCCGCTAGCTTCTTCTCACCATCGCTACCCTGAGCTTCCGCGCCTCCATCTGAATTGTCCTCTGAGGAGTGGTTAAGCAGAGGATCTTGCTCAGAAACGTGAGCCGCTCCTTCAGGCAGATGGGGAATTTTGGCACGCATTTCTTTCAGCAACTAAAATTCACGATAACTCGATTAAAGCCTCACTCAAAAAGAACTCAACTTACTTCCATGACAATGGCGAATGGCACCCAGCATGCGACAGCCCAACAAATTCCAATCAAGCTAATCGCTACCGTGGCTTGCGTGACGGTGCTTATCCAGAATGTAGAGAATGTTAGCAGCGTGAACAACACCATCGCCGCCGTCCAAATATCCCGGAGGAGCCATGGCATCCTCGGAAGTTGCGTGATACCTTCTTGGCGCCAGAGGTGGAGTCTACCGCGGAAGCGCTCGATCTGAGCATCTTCATCATCGCCTTCTACAGGGAGAAGACGACGGTCACGTCGCGCAAAGATTGGAAGTGCGCCACCAGCAAGAACAGCCACTATGTTGTCTCTGAGTTTTTGCTCAAAGAGGTATATGCCAAGACTTACCTATGCTGTACAGCAGCATTGCAAACTCACCAGTCCGAGTGGCAAGCTCGTTGTCAGGCTCCTTCCCGGTTTCGTATGCCATCACTTGACCGACATAGGTAGTTCTGGTGTGTGGAATAAAATGGTGAACAAGAATTCAATTTACTTTAAGAATACCCACGAGTAGAACAGGAATGGGAACCTAATTCAATACAAGTCAGCGGGCCAATGTTACAGGGGAGTAACACATTCCACGCACCATCCCATGAATGCAAAGAGCTGGACAAGACATACTCTTCTAATGGGTCTGGGAAGTGTCGTGATTGCATTGTGTATGTTCTCCAAAACTTCACCAAACTTGCCGCGGCTAGAAAGGGTCAGCCAACAAATTACTCCACGTCAATCCTCTGACCTTTGGCTATTCTTCGGTTCTACAGAAGCCTTCTCCTCATGGCAGAAGCACGTGATCCATACCGTAACGACAAGGATAGAAATGCTAACAACACAGAACTTTCGGAACTGATCGCCTCCAAGGAAACTCAGGAAGGGTAGCTTCGCAAGAGGCACAAACCCTAGTGACACGTCAACATATCATTGACGGACAAGCACGAACAGTGACATACCAAATCCATAGCCAACAATATTACCTGCCTGGCACATCCGACTATGCCATGCATTACCGGCATTGAGCTGATCAGGGGGAGTAATATCAAGAAGAAGATTGCGCAAAGACGCTTGAAGTGCATTAAGAGCAAAATCAAGGACATAGAACGCAAAGACGGCGATGCCAATGGCGACGTTTGAGACCTGGCAAAGGCATAAGAAACATGAATGAGGAACGAGAAATTTGAAAGGTACCTGCTTCATGCGTTCTGGATCCCAGTCACCAGCGCCTCCGCCGAAGATATCAACAAAGAAACCAGCGATATTCTGACAATATGCTAGTGCTAGCGTTGAAACTACAAGAGCAGCCGTCGATAGAACCACCCAGTATCTGCGACGGTACTTTGACGTGGACGAATCGGAGATTGCACCTTGCGAACTGTTGAATTGACTGTTCAAAATTGACTGTAGAGAACATACCTATTAGAGGTTGTGCAACGAGGCCGCTGATAGGACCAGCTAGCCAGACTAAGCTGGTAACCTGTTCTGATATCCCCAGGGACAGAAGAAAAGGTGTCCCGTATCTGTAGGATACCAAATAAATATTGATGGGCCAGCAGAGTGAAGAGCTTACCCTAGCTCGACTGTCCAGGCGATCTGAGCTCCAGCCATGGATATACTGAGGGTGATGAGGTTCCATGTGCTCAAACGGGTGCGCCCTGATTCGCTCGACTGCTGGTGGACCGAACCGTTGTCCTGCTTCCCCATTCCTTCAACAGTCTGGTATGAAGATTGTCGAGAGGACTGTGTCTCCTGCTGAGAACTAGATGCTGTACGCTGTTTACGAGCTGGCCATGCTATCTGGGTAGTTGGGTCGGGGTCCGCGTCAGCATTGTATGAAAAACTCATTCTGCCTATGACGGTGAGAAGGAAGAGAGCAAGGGCATGAAATGCGGCAAAGTAGACTACTGAGCCGGTTCGTTCAAGCCACAACGCAAAGCAAAGCTCCCTTTTGTAGAACGTCCTCGCAAGCAACCGCGAGGCAAGTATATACATGCCGTACTACACCGACGGCATTCTCCGACCAACCCGAACATCCTTTGAGGCTAGTCTCCCCTAGGCAGACCTAATGAGAACAGGAGGCTTCTGTATTAGGCCTCACTGACGCCCCAGATTTGAAGCTAGATCTCAACTCCATGAGAGAGGGAATATGTTGTGTGATTGTCGAGGATGAGTTGTGCTACAATGTTAACAGACTATGCAGGATGCGTATACAATGTGTCCAGACCGAAGCTAACCCCACAACAAGGATTGAACAGCAGATACGTACAATGAAGTGTCACTAAAGTACACATGAAAGTCGTACAACAAATAATTCTTCCCACTTATCCACGAATGGAGGCCGTTGAGGAACCTCTCCGATGGCTATGATGACCTTGCGGTGGGTCAGGGGTGGGAGGAGGGTGATGAGAGGGTGATGACTTGGACGAGAAGATATTCGGTAGCCTGCGGCTTATGGCTGCAGCAGTGGATGATGTTGCAATGCGAACCCCCTTTTTAGGTGGCTCTGGGAATTGCGCGTACTGTGTGGGGGGTCCAATGAATGTCTCAGGTTCCTCATCTCGAGGGGTTTCCGATGACGATGCGCGTGTAAGAATGGGAATCGGCGTGGGCGTAACTTGTGTAGGACGTGCACTAGTCGGGTTTGTTCCAGACCGATTTCTCAGCGCATCTACATGAGAGTTCTGGGGTTGTGTTGCTAGGGGAGACGGTGTTGTGCGAAGCTGTGCTGCAGAAAATGAGGGTCTTAAGCTTCTCCGGGGTGTTGTCGACCCGGTGGTGGCTATGGAAGCTAGTGCCGTGATATCGTCCCCGTTCGCTGATGGACCCGCCGAAGCGAAGTTGATCCCATTCTGTGATTTATTGTCGGTAGACGCTGTCCCCCCACTTCCGCTACGATTTCTCCTCATGTACTTTTCTATCTCGTCTGCGTCTCGCTCCCGCATTCGGTTCACAATCGGAGACAGCGAATTTGCTTGCGTCAGCGGTGGATTGAGTGTAAGACCCTGTGAAGGTCCCGGAGAGGGAAAGATACCAGTACTGCTGGCAGATGACATGTTATCGGGTCGCTGTGAATGGGAGTAGGTATATTGATTGGATGGTAACCTCGAGGGATGTGACGTTGTCGATGATGCCGAGAGGGATGAGAGACTTGTCCCTTGCCTTGCACTGTCTACATCTCCGCTGTCAGATGTCGCGGTAGTGCGACTACCACCTGAGCCGCTCCGCATTCGAGGCATGTTCATAATACTGGGTGGCTTTAATGGGACAGGCGGCGGCCTGTCAAGGGGCGGAACGCAGCCCCATTCATTGCCTCGAGCAGCGGCCTGTGCAAATACCATGCGTCTGGCTTTCTTGTTGGACTCAAATTGCAAACGTGCGGAGTCCTGTAAAGTGTCCCGCGTGCTGAAACTGCAATACTGTTAACAGCCTAGTAAACCATAGAAAGAAGGGTTAGACCCACGAATATGCATAATCAGATGCAGTGAATCCGTCATTGTTCCGAGCAGTAAATTGACACCCTCGTTCGATTAAAAGTTGGACAATCTAGAGTCTGTAAATCAGCGGAAGAACATTGTATTAGATCAGATGTTCGCCACGTACGGGAATATGGCCCCAGGAACTTGCACTGGCAGGATCCATTCAGTTCCAAGTCCCGATGATTAGGGAACAACTTACTAGTGGAGAGGGGTATTCCCTTTGTTATCCGCCAAATCGAAATCTGCGCCCAAGTCACATAACATCTTAGGAAGGGATCAGATAAACTAAACCTGGTGTTCAAAATAGGATTAGGTCTCGGGTGACTCACGCGAACGAGCTCCTCGTTTCCTTTGAGACCGGCCATATGCAATGCGGTTTTCCCTTGCATGTTGGACCAGTCAAGAATCCACGGGTAACGTTCGTAGTAAAGTCTTGCCATGCGAAGTGCGGCACCGATGAGATCGACCTGTGAGGGGCCTGGCGCATATGGGTTAGGTGGAGGAGGCTTGAAGTCAGCCAATAGCATGAGAATAGTGTTATTCTCGGAGTCCTGAAAGATGAAGTTTCGAAACCTCTTGGGGACAACACCTTTGACAATAAAGAATACATACCTTGCTGAGTTCTTCGTCATCATGCCCAGCGGTCAGAAGGAACTCAAAAGTCTCCTCGTGTCCCAGAACAGCGGCCCAGGCTAATGATGTGTAACGCTTAGGACCGGGGTCAGGATTCCGCATGTCTGTTCTTTGAATTAATCTCTTGACGAGAAAGAGATTGTTCTCTACACATAATAGCGTTATTAATGAGAAGGTAAAGTCAAGGGAAACAAGCCTTTAATCGCTCTACGGAGGCGTACGGTGGCATCTTTTTCTGCCATGTACAAGGAGGCGGTTGGAATGAAAGAAGCGGTGGACGAAAGAAACAATTGTTGGAGGTATAGTGCTCGGCCACGTGACCATATGACCTGTCCCTTCCCTTTACGTCCTCCCTAGCCTCTTCAGCCTAACTTGTTCTCATCAGCTTCGAGACCAGCCTCGACCAATCGGCTGTGATCTGAGCAACCTTCAGTAGTCATGCCAAAGGTCGTATCTCGTTCAGCAGTCTCATCATCCACAGATGGTCAGTCACGTTCTTCCACACCTCTTGTTCTCTCAGTTCCTCATTTTCTCAGCACGACCAACGGCATCAGCCGCAGCTGCTCTCAGGGTGTACTGTAAGTACCGCATAGTGCTATTGTTCCATTGGCACATTGGCACATTAGCTCACCCGCGTCCCTCGCACAGATTGCATTTGCGGCGAGTTTATCGTGAGCGTCTGCAACTAGCCTCGGAAACCTTGTCGCACACTTACGCAATATTCCTGACAGCTCGTGATTGAGAAAAACCTTACAGCACTTCCTAAACGCCAGACTGATGGGGCTACCATCGTTCGCACTCTTGATAGCGGTAACGACAAGGCAGTCGTGTTTAAATTAAACGCTAACTCGTCGGATGCTGTGCTTGTCGAAAGGTACAACTTCAGTTTGTTGCGCTCGCGTTGATAAGCTGTGCTGATTGCAGGGTACACTGGCAGGTCAGGAGGACACGAGCGCCAGTACAGATTCTCATGTCCCCGTTGCAATTTATTGGTCGGATACCAATCTACCCCACCCCCGATCAAATCCGGTCCGTTTTTGTATATCCTCAGGGGAGCTCTTACGCAGATGCAAGGCCAAGTACCAAGGGACGCTTTCGATGGTGAAATTGATTTGGAGCCTTCAGAAGGTGTAACACAATAGCAATACTGATCGTGCGGTATGAAACACCATCGCCTTAGCCTCCTGTAGTCAGACTACTTATTAGAAGGAAGACAGTCATTCCCTTCTTACATAATAATGCCATCGCCTTGATCGATGATCTGTCAACCGAGTTCGATGCGATGATACGAAAATCATTTCAGTGATACACTATCAATGTACAAAGATAGACACAAGCGCAACACAGCGTAGACTCGATAATCAATTAAATTTATGAAAGCCGATTACAAGTCTCTCATCGCAAGCAACTGGAAGAGTAGTGTCAGTGAGACGTCTTAGAAAATCTGACAGAACAATGCGGCTCAGCTACCGTTGTAGAAAAAACTCACAATCCATGCATCTAGTCTAAGACGCATGGATTCATACAGTGTGAATAAATGTGTCATCACCACCGCAGAAACAAAACAAGAACATAAAGTTGAAGTGTAAACTCACCCGCATCTCCTGTCATAGAAGCTTGAAGTCTGAAGAAGTTGGAAGGAAAGAAGTTTCGCAAAAATTTATTGAAGCACATGTGTTTGTCCGTGTTTACGACGGTATTTGCCCTTTGTTAATTTGTGAAGGTGTTGCCAAATGAGCACAAACAACCACCCTGCATTGTCTTCGATTGCGTTCTCAGAACAATCTCAAAAATAAAATATTCCCTGTTTCAGCCTTGTTTCCATGACCCGCTTCCTGTCTGTGGGTCCACATGGATATGGCACTCAGGAATTACCGAGAAAGGCAAATTTCGATGTCAATCCTCCATGATTTCTTCCTCGTGCTCGTTATGCGCTGTCGCTAAAGCACCCAACAAGGCTTGAGCTTGATGTACTTAAATAGCCCGAACTTCAACATGGCTCCCCATCAGCAGCAGCCTCACCCGCCTCCGAGCAACATATCCAAAGCGCACTAGCATCTATTCTCTCCCTTACACATTCTTCTCTGACGCAATGGCTTACACGACCTACAGCGTGAACACTCACTTCTCCGTTCTCCCTTCCTCCCCTGCATCGCCCAACGCATTTGGCCTCTTCGGCTACGCACAGTCGCCGCGCGACAATCACGCCACGTGCAACGACCTTTGTCAGGTCTTCGGCTCCAACAATAGGCGTATCCGCAGCACCAATCAGAAGAAGCAGAGCTCTAGCTCAATCAAGGAATTGAGGAAGATTTTGAGTGCGATGTAAAGAGACATTGTACGGCATCAACAGTCGATCCTGCCATTTCTCCACGAGCACACGCGCTCTACGATAAGGGAGCAGACTGGTTTCACATGATGCGTACATCGTACACATTCCACGTGCCGGGACAGCAATCTTCGCATCTCCACATATCCTGCTCATAACCCTACCGCTGCCTATCCAATCGGTTACGTACAAGTCGCAACCCGGGTTGAGTTTCTCCCCCTACCTGTTATAGGAGACGCCCAAAATTATGCTTAACCCTTAAGCGGTATTTCCGTCATCAACAAAGTTAACGTTGAACTACATCGCTGGGGAATCCCTGGTGCGTTTCGATAAGAGTCAAATAGTTGCAAAGGACTACTTTACTTTACGGTCATCGAAAGGACCTTACCATAATGATAATTGCCTATAATCACAAGAAGGAATTCATTCCCCGATTCTCGAACGACCCGCATGGACAAATAAGGTTGCAGTGTGCAATGACATATGATAAAGATCTAAATGTTAAACTGGTCGCAATTCAAGAAATATTGAAATGATATGTCCGATGTGACCGCTCTCATCGTGTACGAAGTCAAGTGGCACCATCACACCAGTCTCCCCTAGACAAATCATAGATAAATGAGAGTTTAAATTTCTTCTATACTAACCTCACTCGGTAAGTACTTGTTCTAGCGTTTATCATTAATCACTCGTGGACGTTGCTTCAAATTCGATATGACAAAGCGCGGCACCCGTGTCATCCGATCATGGTAATTCAGTGTCAAGTACAAGACATCCTCATTTAACAGCAAGACGCATATCGCTGCCAGGCAAGCACGACAACGCCACCTGACCTCACGTACCAACCTGCCTAGAATCATACAGAACGGTATATCGTAAACGGCCCCAAACAATCTCCGTCCTGCCAACGCGCCCACCTGCCAACAGCCGCCACCCACGCCGTTATCTTCAGGAAAGAGGTGTGAATGCTCCGATGATCCCAGGCTCGGGCGTCGACACGGGTGTGACAGGAAGCTTAAGAAGATTCTTCCGTATCGCGGATATAAGGTCCCACTGATCCGTGTCCCCGTGCACGTCGAACATGTTCACGCCGCCCATGCCGTTATTTTTTGACAACTGCGCTTTCATGCCGAGTGATTCGGGATCATCGTACGGGATAGTCTGTTGAGATGAATGTAAGAAGGGGGTGGCGGAACACTCGTCCCAGCTGCGCTGGAAGCCACTGGCGGGTACGACACTGTAAGTTCCATCGCTGTTGCGCTGCAGGATACCATCGGATACGAGATCTCGGAACTGGACCTGCTGATCTTCGTCGGGTCTGACGGTGGTACGCCTGGCAAGGCGGTGGAGACGCGGGGGTTCCGAGGAGCGTTGCCGAAGGCGATCTGCGCCGTTATGGACGACGTAGCCGTACGCTGGGAGGCCAAGAACGATTTGATTCGCGGGGAAACCTGCTTGTGTCCAGGCGTTGTATCCAGCTGCTGCGTTCTGAGATGGCTGACTGGAGTTTCCACATGCGTCGCGCATAGGCGCGTTCGGACCAGGGGGGTTCGTAGCTATTAAATTACCATGTCATCAGTATTTCCCTATAGTTGCAAACCCGTACGGACCTTCAAAATCATCATAATTCATGATCAAGATCCAATCGACGAGCTTCGCGAAACCAGAAGCGTCTTTGATAGGGTGACCATCGGGGCCACTGAATGGATCGTCCTGAACAGCAGCTGATATTTTCGCAGTCAAAGGGAGTGTCTGTCGAAGGAGCTGAATGAACTGGAGCATGTTTTCTGTATCATCTGGACGTTCCGTGTTGCCATCTGCGCCTAGTTGCCCAGGGTACTCCCAATCGATGTCGATGCCATCAAGGTTGTATTGCTTGTAGACATCAAGAATATTGTTGACGAAGATTTGCCTATTGATCGGTGTAGACACAGCTTGCGAGAAATACCTAGGGTGCCATGAGCAATGCGAAGGAAAGATGTGGGGTACCCTTACCGGCTGCCTGTCCATCCGCCAATGCTGAGTTTAACCTTCGTCGTACCGGATGCATGTGCATCCGTCACGAGCTGGCGAAGAAGTTCAGCGGCGTTAGGCGCATCCCACTCGAGAGCGAAGTGTTCGTCGGGGAGAGCAAAGGCAAAGTCGATGTAGTCGAATTGGGAGAAGTCGATGTTAGCCCGGGGAGCCCAGTCGACATAGTAGGTCATGACGAGCGGCTGGACCTCGGGATGGGTTGCTGCTTGTAACGGGTTTCCAGAGGTAGATGGGAACTGTAATGAAGGGGCGGAAATGGTAAGGAGCGGAAGGAGAGACAGTGTAAGGAGCGTGTAGGAAAGCATGATGAATTTCTGTAGAAGAGATGAAGGAGTAAAGGAAAGGCTGGATACGCAAGAGCGTGCGAATCATATATACTTGGTGGAGGCTGACAAGGACGTTTGCGGCTGAGGGGACATGGTGCAACATGTCAGCCACAAGAACTTGGTCGCAGTCAGCCCCCATCGAGTTTCGACCTGGGACTGCATTGTTGACGACAAGATCGGATACATTCAAAGTCATGGCGTTTCTACTAGTTTCCGCGTGCCCGTCGGAATCTCCGAGTCAGCACACGAAGCGCAAAGGAAGGCGTATGTACTTTGCATAACACCTCAAAGGGGCTACATTTCGATTTCCCATTGGCACCTGCCCTATACATCAAACAATGTCAGCTATGTGGCGAAGGTATCACCAGATTAGGAGGACAATGATATGGGTCCAGGTGGGTGACACTGACAAAAATTTCATCTGACCTAGTAAGCAAGTCTGGAAGTACATGCGCCCTGGACAAATTGGACAGAACAATGGACTAGTAAAGAGGACACCTGATTCGAAAGAGTTCTTTTAAAATTCTACTTCTTCTTAGGCAGTCGATTGATGGACCGGACATGGTTATGATGATCAGCTGTCGTGTCCATGTCAAGGATGAAGGCAATATGCGAATCTCATCGAAGCACATTTAATCAGGAAGCCTGAGAGAATCTGTGCAAAGGAGGAGTATGTTGCTCTGCGTTGGCAATAATATAATATATCGTGGAATACGGAGGGAGCTCGCCAGAGAATCACGGTCGGGAGAAGCAGATCGTAACTTGGCACGGTGCGTGCGTCGCGCTAAGGAATGCGGTGGTCCGGTGGACTGAATCAGAATGAGTCAAGTAGATGTGGCTGCACGATCCCAAATGCTTGTTTGACCCTGGTTTCCAAGCGAGGGGTATTGGCGTGGGAACAACGACAGACTCGGGGAATGACCATGCTTTCAAGTTGCTTTGTCGCTAGACTAAGCTAAACTAGTGCTTGTTGCTGTTGTTTTGTTCGTTGACGGGAGGTATTCTCAAGATCATCGATCAGCCGCTGAACGTTACAAATTGCGGCGATAAACAATCGGGATGATGTTGTCCCCGATTAGGGGAATCCGAGTTTCGTAAGCTTTACGTCGATCCGGTTACTCTACAACTCTTCTCTTTCGGAACAACAAAAACGAACGAATTAATATTTACACGCTTTGCACGGCCTCGTACGCCTCATGTTCCCAATCCTTTTACATATATATAAAAGTCCCAAATCCAATGTTTTACCAACTACACTCTCTCGGACTCGCCTTCCTTCATTTTCTGTCCCTCCGAGTCTGAACATGTCCTTCGTTCAACGTCCCCATTCTCCTCCTCCCCCAATGCCTTCTCCTCAGCTCGTCCCAACCCCTCTGCCATCCCCACCACCTTTACATCGCAAGCCGTCCCCCTCTCGTCTCACCATTCCTGCAAACCATTCACCACCCATTCCCCCTCGCCTCATAGGCTCTCCGTTGCTTCAGAAAACTCTGAACGCGTCCAAATCACATGATCGTTTGGATAGGAAGGCAAAGGAGGGTCTTTTTGGCGAAGATGACGAGTTCGGTGCACGTAGACGTGCCTTGGGCAGGAAGAGTAACTCCTCAATATCATCACTCCCCACCCTTTCTCCTTCTCCAATTCGCGCTACCAGACGCAGCCCGACCCAATCTTCACGTTGTCGCTCCCCACCACCTAGCCTTGTAGTCGCGTCTCCACCCCCGCCCGTTCCTCCTATCCCAGCATTCATGCTCACTCCGACCGATAAGAAGTCTAGCCTGCAGTCATTCCCTAAGCAAGAAACTGCCCATGCACACCACACAATCTTCGACCTCTACACCTCGGAGGATGCATCGTCCCTTCCCAGGACGCGTTGCGAGTCAACCCCTCACGCTTCCGGCGCTATGACCTGCATGCAGTTCTTTACCATATACAATGCCCCTCGAAGGGACTGCCGCGTCTGATCGTGTATGATTAGGAGGAAGTCACCATTCCGCTCGCCTGGACGAGCTAGCATCTTGATGAGCCTTGGGGACTATGCTGTCCAGTGTCAACGTAGCAGGTCTTGCGATCATTGTTCACAGCTTATCATCAACATTGGGACGACATCGCTTGTTGAACGACCTTCCTTGCACATACGATATGTTCTTTCTTTAATATTTATGACTCCCCTTCCGCGCCTTCATGCATGATGCACTCTGTTTTGCGTATACCGCCAAACCCGACTTTCACTAGTGTAACACCATCGTTACTGTCATCCCCCACTTGATCACTGCCGTACGAAAAGCTACTTTACATTCATACCATTAGTTAATTCCTTCCTTACTCGCCAGTAAGTGCCAGTACCATAATCGCATCCATTGTGTTCCACCACCCATAATACGTACAGATACAAATGCAAAATCGTCGCTCAC